>JANZXR010343187.1:0-23984 GCA_027575705.1 Erythroxylum echinodendron
GAGACAAAGGAAGAGAGGCACAGAGATACGCTTGATGCGGCCTACTTCCTGACTGATTTGAGAGTGATTAGAAATATTTGTCCTTGAGTGTTGATTTTTCTGTCTAAACTCACCTTCGGGTTTATTTATTCTTGAGATTAATAAAATTGATTTGATTATGTTCGATTTATTATGATTTAATTTGATTCTTCATAACTGGACAATAAACTGAGAGGGTGAGTCCGTGAAAATCATCGATTTAGCTTAATGAGACTTAGGTAAATCGATAGGTAGAAAATTGAATCAAACTAGTAAAGTCGGGTAATGAGAGATCTAGCACAGATTCCTAGTAGGTTATGAGACAGCGTTAGAATTAATTTAGGTTTTGGACAAATTGCAGATCGATAGATCACAATTTCCATAATTTGAATTAAGGATTATTAATTAAGGTTAATAATTAAACTCGAGAGAGAGTAATTCACCCTAAGATCGTCTAGGCCCATTAAATCGAAATTTTCATAATTAGGTAGATTTTCTTTAATTTTAAATAAATTCCCCCTTTCTCTCAATTGGTCACTTCTAGGTTGAAATTCAGATTATTTGTGTGAGTTCGCTTTTTTTAATTCTTTGGGTGCTTAATTTCTCTTATTTGATTCTAATTTGATTTAAATTTATGCATTAGTTGTTAAATTAGGTTTGTGAATTTAGTTGTCATTAGATTTTAGGACTAGCTCCCTTCCTCGCGGGATTGACACTTTAGGTACTACACGAGCGACCCATGTGTTTGCAGAATTTACCGATATTATAAATAGTAAAACTTAGAGCATGTAACCTTAGGTGAATAATAGGAAGGAGATAAATGGGAAAGATTATCAACCAAGACCTTATCCTAAAGAACCTCACATTGAAGAACTGCATGTGCCACCTGAAGACCACAATTTTGTCATGTAAGGGGAGGAAGGAGTCGAGCCAACAACCCTAAACAAAGGTGCTTCTTGGGAAGTAAATTTCTTTTCTTTACATTTTCGCATTTCTTTTTATATGCATGCGTGCTTTTTGTCGGTTTATTTTGTTTGTTTTTTGTTTTCCATCAAAATGAGGGAAGGAATAAAACAAACAAAGAAACATTTTCTTGTTTTCTTTTGCTTCTGAGATTATATAGTCATAAGTAGAGAATGAATTTACTAGAGAATTTCATAGCAACTTTGGCATGTACTTTTGCTCTTATGATTGGTTCATATGCATTATCTTTAGAAGAGTGGTGACTAATGATAGACAAAGCCAATGAGATTTTAAGCTTTATTAAACTGAAACATCCATATCAATCTCATTGTCTTTTGATAATGTGTGACCTTCATGATATATACATCCCGATTTTGCGTTGAATTTCTATTCAAGACTACATTTTTATCACATGCATTAGCATGTATATGACTAGGCATTCTTTGTTTTTCATAAACTGCATTAGCCAAATAACTTACCCCATTGGCATTTTTTCCCTTGTTAACCCCCTTTGAGCTTTATACTTTTTCTTTGTGTATTAACCACATTACATGCTCTATACTTAACCAAATGTCCTACCCAAGCCATAAAGCTAGTCGAACATTTGTGATTGGTGAGTTTATGGATGTACAAAAGTGTAAGTGTGGGGGTATACATATATGTGGGTTAGTTAATGTTGGAATGTTTTGTTATGTCTTATCGTTGAAATTCCCATATTGGTGTAGTTTATTTTAATTTTCACAAGGAAAAGAAAGAAAGAAAAGAGAAAAGATAAAAGCACAAGAAAAAAAAGAAAAGAAAATGAAAAAAGAATTAAAAAGAAAAAGAAAAAGAATAAAAAGAATTTGTTTAAATAAATGTATTTAGGAGCATGTGCATATGTGTTGAAAAGTTGTTTATGATTAAGGCATTCTCCTAAAGTTGTGATGAATGGGTTATTTGAGTATATTGGATATGAGGTAGATGGTGGTTTGGAAGGTTCACTCTTGTGGTTTAAATGTATTGTTAGCATAAATTGTATAAGTGATTCCTTCAAATTGGTATATGTTTCATGTGGATGGTGTGTGAGAGTTGAATGGGGTTGTGAAATACAAATGTTGCATTTATCATAGCTGACGGTACCTAGTTTTTTATGTGCGTTATTTTGTTTCACTATATTTGATGGCTTTCATGCTACATGACCTAAATACATCTCACCTTACCTTTGCCTACATTACAACCTTAAAAAGTCCTTTGATTCATGATTTTGCATGTGAATTTTAGTGGTGGAGAAATGAAATGATATGCAAAGTTGTGGATTGTCATAATCATGAATGGTGTTGAGTGTACTTGTAGATATATTTTTGTTAAACACATTATTCGAGTCTACCATTAGATAGCTCGGTTTTTGAAGATGATGCTAGTTCATTGATCATAAGTAAAAGCATTGAATGTTGAATTCTTGCTATGATTTTTGAAAGTATTCATCTTTGGTTATGATTATATAGTCTTGTAAAATATGAAAATTGAGTAAATGTTTTGGGTCTTTGAGCTTAATTTGGAAGTTTTTCTTAAGGATAAGCAATAATTCAAGGGTGGGGGTATTTAATAGGATTGGATTATCTTATATTTTCTTACATATTTCCATGTGATTTCAATACTATTTTCAAGGTAAAATGCTTAATTTGTGTTCAATTTATGTTGACTATTAAGTTGGATATCTTTATATATATTTGAGATCAAAAAGACAAGATTCTAAAGCAAATTGAAGCATAATTGTTTAATAAGAAAAGGACCCAAAATAAAAAGAGATTATAACTTGTTGGTGGGGACATAAAACAAAAATGAAGAAATAACATGAGCACCTGCGTATTTTTGCATCTAATTTATGTGAGTTTAATGGTGTGAAGTTAATGGAATGATGGATAGGAAAAGATGAAGCAAAATGCAGCCTTCCTTGAAGCACCAATTGACAGTTTGTGGACAATAGGAAAAAGAGAAGCAAAACAACAGTGTAAAATGGAATAAAACACAGAGGACTAGATTAAAACCCTAGTGTTTGAGGGCTAGAATGGGGAAGTGAAGAAGCTAGGGCGAGACGTGTACGGAATGGGGGGATCAAAAACTCAAAACTTAATTCGTCCCACCAGCTACAGGGGCGATAGAAACTAAAGGAGTGGAGGAGGCAGAATGGAGAGAGTGGCAAAAGTGAATAAGAGAAGAGAGTTGCGGTGAGAAGAGAGCCATGAATAGTGTAGATGGTTTAATGTTAAATTGTCACATCAGTGAATAGAGTGAGGCGAAGACTAAATGTCTCAACGCCGAAGATAACTTGAGTTAAACATTTTTTATTGTTTTTATTATTTCTTGCTCTCATTAGTAATTGATTATGTTATCTTGTGTTTATTGGATTGGTTATTGAATAATGATGATTTTAATGCGTTCATTGAATCGTTTGATTGCATACCCATTGCTAGAATTTTGATATAATCCGTAATTGTTATGTTGAAATTCATGTGTAGTGACTAATGATTCGTAATCATTAGGGATGACATGACCTAAGTTAAATGACGCATCGTATGAGGTTGTTGGCTTAATTAATTGATTTTCCTAATTCTTAATGCTACTGCCTAATTACATATAGAGATCATATCCTAGGTTATTTGGCGGTTAAGTTTAATCAACGATCATATCTTGATTAAACAAAACCTAAGGGAAAACTTAGGTTAATTCTTAACCCACGAATAATAGTTTATAGGAGAGGTTTGAGAACAGCAAATCAATAAAATATTCTTAATTAGGGTGTAGGCTGAGATTGAGAAAAAGAATCGGATCCCTACTGAATTCCCCAATTTTATCATTTTTTCATATATTTCTTTAATTTTTTTATTAGTTAGATTCATTTTATTTTCTTATTCTAGAATACAAACCCTCCATTTTTCATAAACTCCGATTAATTTTATTTCATAAGCTAGCCGAACACTCCCTATAAGATCGACCCAGACTCACCACTGCTACAGTAATAGTTTAGTTATTTTATTTTGACTAGTGTTATGATGCACCAGTCAAAGTTGAAACAGCATTTATGGTGGATAGGGATGAAGAAGCAATTGACTGAGTATGTTGCTAAATGCTTGACATGTCAATAGATTAGAGGAGAGCATCAGGCTCTGGTTGAGAAGTTATAGTCATTAGCTATTCAAGAGTGGAAATGGGAGAGGATTACTATAGATTTCATTATAGGTTCGCGAACGACTCCAAGGTAATATGATGCGATATGGTTGATAGTTGATAGATTGATGAAATCAAGCCATTTCATAATTGTAAAAGAGAATAATTCACTAGATCAGTTAGCTCAGAGGTATGTGAATTAAGTAGTAAGGTTACACGGGCCCTTAGTCTCTATTGTATCGGATCGAGATCCTAGATTTACCTCAATATTTTGGGGTAGTTTACAGATAACATTGGGAACAAGGTTGAAGATTAGAACAACATTTCATCATCAGACAGGCAGCCAGAGTGAAAGAACTATTAAGACTGTTGAGGATATGCTCAGAACTTGTGTTTTTAAGTTTCAAGGGGCATAGGATCAATATATAGCTCTGATTGAATTTGCTTATAATAATTATTATCACAGTAGTATCGATATGGCACTATATGAGGCGTTATATGGTAGAAAGTGTCGTTCGCCTTTGTATTGGGATGAAGAGTGTATAAGGATTATTAAAGGCCCAAAACTGATTGAAGATACTGTGGATAAAGTTAAAATGATCCGAAATAGAATTAAAGTAGTACAAGACAGGTAAACGAGTTATGTGGATCCGCAAATAAGAGATATGGAGTATCGAGTAGGAGATAAAGTATTTCTGAGAGTATCACCTTAGCAAGGAGTGCTGAGGTTCGGTAAAAAAGGTAATTTAAGCTCTAGATACATTGGTCCATATGAGATTATTGAGAGAGTTGGACCATTAGCTTATAAGTTAGCCTTACTAATAGAGATGTCTCATATTCACAATGTGTTTCATGTTAGTATGCTCAACAGATATAGATCAAATCCTGCATATGTATTACCAACTCAGGAGATTGAAATTGCTACTAATAAGAGTTATGTTAAAGAATCAGTTAAGATAGTTGGTTATCAAATCAAGAAATTGAGAAATTGAGTGATCCGCATATTTAAAGTCCTTTGGAGGAATCATTCAAGTGAATAAGCTATATAAGAGATGAAGGAGAACATGAGGAAACAACACCCTCAACTGTTTGACCAATCAGGTAAGAATTTCGAGAACGAAATTTCTTAAGGGGAGAATTGTAATAACTCGTCCTTCCATGCTAAGGGTTAGGACATAGGATCCTAGACCACTATATATGAGAAATAGCATTAAGAATATATGAGGTGTAATGCATTCTTAAGTATAACATTAGCATACACATGTGAATATTAATTGTACACATTGTAAATACTATATACGCACTCAATTGACATATTCTAGGTTATAAAAGATTTAAAATGGTTATGATTTGAAATGTGAAATGTGAATTTTTATGTCTTGAATTTTTGATTTGATGAATTATAATTAGTAATTTGAAATTTAAAATTGTTTGTTAAAATTGGGAGATTTATAAATTTATGTGTATTTTTGGACTAGAAAAAATGTCAAGTGGTAAGACAAATTGACATATGGAAAAAGAAATAAGTGACATATGGCATTAGGATTAATTGATAAATGGCATAGAAAATTGGATGACAAATGGCTTGGAGATTGAGAGAAAATGGACTAGTTATTAAGAGACAAATGGAACCACCAGAAGATGACATGTGGCAAATGACAAGTGTCACAACACTAGCCACTTACCACTTACGACACGAACCTATTGAAAGACCATCTTTGTCTTTCATTCTACTTTTGCTACATGCTTTCTTCATTTTCTTCTTCTTTCTTCTCTCCATCTCACAATTCTCTCACAACCTAACCCTCAGCGTTGAGTTTTTACTATTTTCCTTCACTTTGCCACTCCAAGATCTTTGTTATCTTCTTCTTCTTCATGAAAACCCAATCTTTTCCATCTTGTTCTTGAAAATGTTGATGATCGTATAAACTTGGAAAAAGATCTAAGGTTATGTGATGATTTGAATAAGCTTGGAGTTAAACAAGTAAGTGTAACAATGTTCTTCATGGATTGTTTTAATAGAAACGTATATGATGATATTTTGATATTGATTGATTTTTGGAAAATGGAATTTGAATGAGTGCTGGAAAGTTGATGAAGAAATGTATAGGTTTGTGTTCTGTTTTTATATAAATGATCAATAATAGTTTATGTATTATTTTATGGATGATTTGGAGTTGAAATGAAGGTAAAAATGATGAGGAAATGGATTAGAAATGATGAATTATACATAAGATGTGTTGGATATAGTAGGTAGAGGTTTAAATGTGGAAAGTTGGAAGTAGAAAGCGGCTGGAATTTTCAGATGGCATAACCCACAATCGTGTGAAGGCCTCCACGATCGTGGGAAATGCAATGGGTGTTGAAACTTTCGAATGACACCCACGATCGTGGGAAAGGCATTGAGAGTGAAATGTTGCCTTTTGCATGATGTTTGAACCAACTATTGATAACATCCTTTCCTATGGTGCATTTAGACTTGATTCAGGCTTGAAATAAACCTAATTTGATATTAAATAAGTTGATAAAATGTTTGATATATTTAGGTTGTTAATTGAGGTTATAATTTAAGAATGGATTGAAGATATTCATGTAACTAAATCTGGGAAATTTAGAGATGTTTAAGGAATAAAAGTGTTCTTAAGAATGCAATTATGATCCAAAAGACATAAATAAGGTTATATAAGTATGAATGAGTGAAAATTGGGATATTTTATGATTATATAATGCTGGAAAAAGGATTATTGAATGTATGATTAATGATATTAGAATAATCAAGTTTCTTTGAGACATAAGCCTATGTGCAAATTAGATATATACAAGTGATAATGTTTGAATTATCAAGGCTTATGTTTAAAGATGGCACCCAGGAATTGTATGAATTCTATAAGTCTTGATTATATGAATTATAGAGATTAGTTGCATTTTCAAGTCTTTCTTTAATAGGTAATAATCCATTGTTATTTATGAAAAATTGTAAATAATTATATCTTTCTTCATAATACTCTTTTTCGGTTTTATATTCAGATACTAAACTTTCAAAATATATAACTTCAATATATAATTAATTACAGAGAGTACACAAAGTAACATATATGTGTATGATAATGATTTGAAACCTAATATAAAGTTGTTTTAATTATGCTTTTTCTTGATTATATAAGTTAGTAGGATTTTGAATAATATTATGAAATGTTTAGAGAGTAGTTTTAGAAGTATGAATGGAGATAAGAAAGTTATAATTTAGGTAAACGTTTAATACATTTCTGACAAATTTTTAGTTTCGACATGCATAATTAATAGATATATAGATCTACCAGTAGCACAAATAGGCATAATTTAATGAACTTTTTTAAGAAGAAATTGCATAAGAATAGGTCTAAAATTATAGGTCATACAGGCGCTAAGGAAATCTGTATGAGTAATTGAATCGAGATAAATAAAACTAACATAAAAATACTAAGATAGGTTGAAGGTAATACATGAGTATTAAAGAAAGATAGATAATAATTGATGAAAAGACAAAAACATTAGTAATCATACCAGTATTTCGCATTTTTTTATCGCCAATACATAGGTTTTAATGAGATAGAGAGACAGGAATAGAAAACTAAGATTATTTAATAATGTTTTAGTTGCTATACATATAGTAGCTCCTTATCAATATATGCATTAACTTGTTTATTCTGTATTTGTATTTGAAAGAATGTAGTATTGGGGTTCATTTGATGATTATAAGTTTTGAGACTCTGATTCATGATAATATAAGGTATTAATGATTGAGTTTGTTTCATAATCTGATTCTATAGGTTCTAATTGATATTAAAAAGCTGAATTTAATAAATTAATTTTGTCTTTATACTTATAATCTTTAGTTTTTCATTTGGGACATTCATTTGCATAATGTCCTTCTTCCTTACAGAGCCAACATCTACACTGTTTTTCCTTTTGTGGACAGTATTGTTGTTTTGGTTTAAATTTTCTATACGCCTTTCGTCTAAAGAATTTTTTATAGATTGTAAACGGTTTGTTATAAAATTTTCTTCTGGGGTATTTTTTTCCATCGATATTGTTTAAATTTTGGATGTTTAGTTCTTTTAATTTTTTGAGAAGATAGATTAAATCCATATTGTTGTGGTACTTCGGCATATTTTGAACAACATAATTATTTTTCGGTATGTCTTAATGTCTTGTGTAATTTAGCTTCTAAACATTTATGTGCTAAAACTTCTTTTGTAGTAGTTATTGCTCCTCCTAAATTGTGTGCTACTAAATTAGTTGCTAGTTTTTTAAGAAAGACTTCATGTACTGTTTTATTAATAATGAATAGTCAGTGTAATATTTGTAGTTAAATAAATAATCATATTAATTAGATTACAACTCTCGTTAATTAATACAAATCTAAAGTTGCATATTACGAACAAAGATTAAATTATTTACAATTTGTAAATATACATCCAAATGGAATTAAACCCATAAAAGAACAATTAGATATAGACGAAATTTTTCACAATTTATCAAACAAAACTAAATTTCTTAAATACTCAATTACAAGATCAGATACAACATAACCATCAACCAATATAAATGACTGATATTATTACAGAAGATAATAATGAACAAACAATTAATACTAATATTTAGACATCGATAATTTGTTCGTAATGTGCAACTTCAGAGTTGAATTGATTAACGAAAGTTGTAATGTAATTAATAAGATTATTTATTTCACGACAAATATTACACTAATTATTCATTACTAATAAGATATTCTAAGAGTTGGTTGAAGTCGATGCTTGATTGAAAGCTGGTTCCAAATGCTCTTGCTGATAGTGTGTGTTAAATTATTAATGTAATGCTTTCAATTCTTTCATTTATTCATCAGAAATAGAGGTCTGATTTCGACAACGATCTATAAATAGTAGGAGTTCTTCAGCTAGTTGAGGAGATGATGGATAGTTAAAGAAGAGATGTTATCGTTCTTTGAAATACTTTATGAGTTGTTTGGTAACTCTAGTTTTTTCAGTAGATAAGGTTAGGCATATGTATAGAGTTCTACAAATGCAGATATTTCTTTTGATTGGGTGGTTGTGTCAAAAGGTAGCCAGCCCATGTGTCCTTACTAGCATCAATTTGTACTAAAGTTTGTCCTTCAAAAGATAGTTATATAAACTTGGTAGATCCTTACATAATCCTTTGAGGATACGTACTGCATTTGTGTCTTCTGGAGTCCAAGTCCATTAGTTTTTGGTGTTGTATTTCAAGTGTAATTGTTTTCTTTCTTGTGCAAGATTCTTAAAGAATCCTTGATCAGATATATAATTTAAAAGACCTAAAAATTGTTGTACTTGTTCTATTTTGTAATTTATCAGGAAATTGTTGTACTCGTACTAGAATATTTGGCTGTAGCTTCAAAAATCCATTATTAAATTCTATTCCTAAATATTCAATATTTTGTTGAGCTAATTTAGCTTTTCTATGACTTAGAATTAATCCTTTCTCTTTACATCTTGTAAGAACAATTTTAAGTTTTTTCAGATGATCTTCTTTATCTTGATTGGAAAAAATGATAACATCATCTATATAAGCTAATGCAAAAGTCTCTAAAACTTCTAAATTATTATCCATAAATCTTTGATAAATACTTGGTGCTTGTTTTAATCCAAATGGTAATACATTCCACTGATAATGTTTTTATGGAGGACATGTAAATGCTGTTAAAGGTTTAGTATTTTCATGTAATCTAAGTTGCCAGTAACCTGACTTGGTGTCTAATGTTGAAAACCATTTAAGGCTTTTTAATTTATTGATGTTATAATCTTTTTGAGGTAGTTTATATGCATCGCTAATAGTGGCTTCACTTAATTTTCTATAATTAATGACCATTCTTCTTTTGCCTCGTTTTTGTTCCGAGTGACTATTGATGTAAAATGTAAGCCTTTTTCTAATAATTCAAAGCATTTAGTAATAAATTCTTGTATATCTTGCTGAGTATAAGGGATGTTATTTTTAATATTTATTTCTTGTGTTGGATTTTTTAACTTGATTTCAATAAGTTGATTATTTATGTTTTTGAGTGGATCTAAAGGATGTTCGCTACAAACTTGATCCAATAATGTTTCAATTTAGGTTTGTAAGTGTAAATTGTTTTCTAAGAAAAATTGTAATTGACTTATTTTTTCACCTATTAGTTTTAA
Source organism: Erythroxylum echinodendron (assembly GCA_027575705.1). Taxonomy (NCBI): domain Eukaryota; kingdom Viridiplantae; phylum Streptophyta; class Magnoliopsida; order Malpighiales; family Erythroxylaceae; genus Erythroxylum; species Erythroxylum echinodendron. The sequence goes on from JANZXR010343187.1 coordinate 10,329, forward strand.
ATTTTGATAATAGGAACTTTGAGAATAATTGATTTTTGATTTAAGGAATTTATTTCTGGTGTTTTTAATGTAATATAATGTACGTATTGACAAAATGGATTATAAAGTTTTAAGAAATTATTACCTAAAATAATTGGTAATCCTGATTCTTGTTGGTAAATCGAAGCTACTACAAAGGTATAATTTTCAATTATTATATTATTATAATAACTTACATACCAAATATTTTTAATACTTCCATTTGCTATACGAATTTGTAATGGTTTTTTCAATTTTTTCCAATTATCTAATAATGTTTTAGTTGCTATACATATAGTAGCTCCTATATCAATATATGCAATAACTTGTTTATTCTGTATTTGTATTTAAAAGAATGTAGTATTAGGGTTCATTTGATGATTCTGAGTTTTGAGACTTTGATTCATGATAATATAAAGTATTAATGGTTAAGTCGGTTTCATAATCTAATTCTATAGGTTCTAATTGATACTAAAAAGTAGAATTTAATAGATTAATTTTGTCGTTATACTTAGAATCTTTAGTTTTTTGTTTGGGACATTCATTTACATAATGTCCTTCTTCCTTACAGAGCCAACATCTATACTATTTTTTCTTTTGTGCATAGTATTGTTGTTTTGGCTTAAATTTTCTATATGCCTTTCGTCTAAAGAATTTTTTATAGTTTGTAAACGGTTTGTTATAAAATTTTCTTCTGGGGTATTTTTCCATCAATATTGTTTAAATTTTGGATGTTTAATTCTTTTGATTTTTTGAGAAGATAGATTGCATCCTTATTGTTGTGGTACATCAGCATATTTTGAACAACATAATTGTTTTTCGGTATGTCTTAATGTCTTTTGTAATTTAGCTTCTAAATATTTATGTGCTAAAACTTCTTTTGAAGTAGTTATTGGTCCTACTAAATTATGCACTACTAAATTAGTTGCTAGCTTTTTAAGAAAGACTTCATCTACTGTTTTATTAATAGGATATGGTAATTTTTGAATAAAGACTGATATGTACATTTCTTGTTCAGTTCTTGTTAATTTATAATAATATTTTTTGAATTCACATATATATTCTTCTAAATAACTTATATCTCAGATACTGACATTATTAAGATGCCAAAGAGTATTTTGTCTTTCTTCATTTTCTCTTTCCTATTTGTATGAAGCTATATCTTTACCGATAAATTCTTTATAAATCTCTTTTGTTATGATTTGAAAAGAATGTATAGGTTTTATTGCATTAAGAAAGTTAGTAGTATTTTTTATCCTTTCCTCATTATCTAATAAGAAATTTTGGACTATTCCAATAGTCTTATATGTAATAAAATTCCATAATAAACTAATATTAGTTAATCCTTCAAAAGGTTTTTCTAATTGGATAACTAATGCTGCTAATCTATTTGACCATCCTGGTAGTAATTTTTCTAGTGATATTACACATTCTAGATTTAAAATTCCATCGGGGCCTAGTTTTACATGTTTGGGTATATATTCTGTCGAAAATTTTCGTATTTTATAATCCCTTCTATAATAGCCATATCTATTTAAATCATCAAATTTAGGTTTAGTTTCACAATGATAATTTCTTTGCTGTTCCTTTTTCCTTTTTCATTGTTCACCTTGTTTCCTCTGTGTTTCTGTAAAGATACATCTTCTGTAAATAAACTTACATTTATTGCACCCCCCTAAGTTTACGTGAGACCTAAAAGAGTGCTATGAAAAGAGGCCAATAAGAATTGAATCGTGATGTTAATGGTTTTCAATAAGTTTTGATAAGAGAGAGAGAAGTTATGAAGAAACCCTAGAATTTTGATATTTTTGGTACGTTTGTACAAAAGGTGATAATTGTGAATTTGTTCTATCTGTTTTAGAGGAACACATCAGACGACAGTCAGACATTGCCGGACCATCCAGGCAATAGCTTCTAGGAGCGTACTGTGAGTCAACCTAGATGTATTCCTAGGATTGATTTAATTGTATGTACTTTGATTTGTTAACTTCCAATATGATTGAGCTATTTGTGTGCTGTTTCTAAATTTCGGACCTGAGGTCCGAGGAGTTTGTTATGTGATTATGTATTGGAAGTGCCTTGAATTGTTATAAATTTCGAAAGAAATCGTTCCTCAATAATAGTTGAATGCCGGACTTAGGTCCGATGACTGTGAAAACTTCATCTGAGCATTTGTATAAGATTGTGTATATGACATATTCAGTATTTGATGCATTTCATAAAATGCATACTCAGATAAAGGTGTTATGACTTGAGATGCCAGTTAGAAACGCGTCGACCTGGAGCTTTGCTCCGTGATCTATATGTTCTGCACATCGAGCAATGCTCCGTGAATTTGTTTCGATTAAGCCCTATGGGCCAAAACTTTGTATATGTTTGTGAAAGGCACTCAGTCACAACAATAAGAACAAATATGAGTCTCATGCATGTCCCATACAAATACGTGCGCAATGTTTGAACGATATGCAAGTTGAAATGAATGATCTTTTGTTATGCTAATTTCTGAATAAATGCTTATCTGTTTGAATGAATAACTGTGAATTATGTGTTGTATTTGTGTAATCCGGTGAATTCATCAATAATGGTTCACTCATTGAGTTCACAAAACTCATCAAAAATTGCACTGTGACTTTTCAGGTATGAGACAGGAGACTTAAGTTTTAGTCAGGACATAAAGTTTCTGTAGATAGAGAAATGGATCAGAGGTCTGTCAGCTGACTCCCGTAGGAATATAGTCGTTGCTATTTGTAGTTTTGTTAGAACCTATATAGGGTTTTATAAATATTGTTGATAAGAACAATGTAAGTTTTATAAATGAGTGAAGCGAATGTTTTAAGAGAAAATTTTAATGATTTTCGAGTATGTTAGATGATGCCATGTGTAAGTTAGAATTGTTATTGCTCCAACATACCATTATCATAGGTTATGTTCCTAAAAGCTTAGGTATATACCTTATGGTAGTAGGATGCTGCATTTTTGGTATCAGAGCATGATTTGGCATCTTTAGGGCCAAATATGAGTTGAGATATGCTAAATAGAGAGATGTTCTGATAGTGATCATACTTTTTTGGTTGTTATAGATCATCTTCCATAGGAGATCATGATGTAGAGTCAGTTGACAGGGAGTATGTAGGAGTCAATTTAGAGTCTCTTGTACCTGAGTTTGCTCAGATGCCTCTGAGAATTCTCGTAAGGAGAGAAAGAAGATATGATAAACTGAGAAAGCAAGGAGCTGTAGACTTCTATGGAAGTACAGTCCCGGCTGAAGCAGAAGGATGGCTTGAGCAAACTGAAAGAGTGTTCGACCAGATGGACTGTGAGACAGATGAGAAGTTCGACTATGCCGTCTCACTCCTGCAAGGTCCTACATATTAGCGGTGGAAAACTATTCCCGACAGTACCACCAGACCTTGTAATTTGACCTAGGAGGATTTCCTGAGAGTGTTCCGAGAGAATTATAAGCCAAAGATTTATATGGATCAGAAGATGAAAGAATTTTTAGACCTGAAGCAAGGCAGCCTCATAGTGGATGAGGATGAGATAAAATTTAATAAGCTAATGGGGTATACGACTATTCTAGTCCCAACTGAAGAAGAAAAATATAGACGATTTGAGGATGGGTTGAATATGGAGATCATAATGAGACTCAACATTTCTAACTTGAATAGTTTTACAGAACTTCGAGCAGCCTCGATTAAAATTGAGCAAGTTTTGAAAGATAGTCAGGCTGGAAACAAACAAGAGGTTAGAGGTAAGAGGCAGGATGAGTCTCATGCTGATTCTGACAGAAGTTTTAGAAAGCGACAGAACAGATCATCTCAATTTCAGTCTACATCGAGACAATCTGAATCTCAAGGGAGAGGTAGAATAGTTGAGTATGGGGGAGGCAGAGGACAAATGTCTGCCAGTCAGTCATACCAATTGCCTGAATGTGAACATTGTGGTAAAAAGCATGGGGTGAGTGTTGGCGAATATCAGGAGCATGTTTTCGATGTGGCTTATATGAGCATCAGATTAAAGATTGCCTTGAGATGTTGGAAATATAGTCTAGAATTAGAGGAAGGACCAGAACTGAGAATACAGTTCAGTAAAGTAGAGCTGGCAGATCTGCACAGAGAGGAAGAGTTGGAGGTAGAACTCAGTAATTAGGGCCCAGTGCCAGAATTGAGGTGCGAAGTAACCAACCGCAACCTCAAGCTAGGGTTTACGCCATTACCAAACAGAAGGCATAGAACTCTCCAGATGTGGTAGCAGGTATGTTGAATGTTTTTAATTTTGAGGCATATGCACTGGTAGATCCAAGATCTACACATTCATTCATCACCCCACATTTGGCATCAAAATTGCATTGTGAACATGAGACATTAAAATGTGGTTTGGTAGTGAATACTCCTGTAGGTAGCACAACAGTGATTGGTGAGATATGTAAGAAGTGTATAATTAAGATTGATCAGGCAGAATTAGAAGTTGATCTGATTAAATTGCAACTGAAAGAGATAGACCTCATTTTAGGCATGGACGGGCTCACTGCTCATAGGGCAGTGATGAATTTTTATACTAAAGAAGTAGTGCTTGAATCCCCTAATCAGCCTAGGGTGGTGTTTCGAGCAGTTAGTCAGGCAGTGCCAGCCCGACTAATTTCATTTCTGAGTGCTTTGGGATTGATCCGAAGTGGCTGTGAGACTTATCTAGCCCATATGGTGGATACTCGGAATGAACAAACCATTCAGGACATTCCTGTTGTTAGGGAATTTTTGTATGTGTTTCCGGCTGACCTACCGGGATTACCCCTAAATAGGGAGACGGAGTTGTAATGAAATGGGAGACTCCAAAGAATGTGTCCGACATCCAGAGTTTCCTTAATTTAGCTGGGTATTACTGAAGGTTTGTCGAAGGGTTTTTAATGATTTCAGCCCCTCTGACAAAACTTCTAAGAAAGAATGTGCCTTTTACATGGAGTAATAACTGTCAAAGGAGTTTTGAGGAGTTAAACATCGGTTAACTTCAGCACCTATGTTAGCTATCCTATCAGGTTTTGGAAGTTATGTTGTGTATAGTGATGCTTCGCATCAAGGTTTAGTTTGTGTTCTGATGCAGCATGGTAAAGTTATAGCATATGCATCGAGACAATTTAGGCCCTATGAATTCAATTATCCAGTTCATGATCTGGAACTTGCTATAGTAGTATTTGCTTTGAAAATTTAGAGACATTATCTGTATGGAGAAACTTTTTAGGTGTTTACTGATCATAAGAGTCTGAAGTATTTGTTGAGCTAGAAAGAGTTGAATATGAGGCAAAGGAGATTGATAGAATTGTTGAAAGATTATGATTGTACAATTGAGTATCATCTTGGCAAAGCCAATGTGGTGACGGATGCATTAAGTCAGAAGTCCAATAGTAGTGTGGCTCAAGTACAATTATCGAAGTTACCTAGCTTAATTCAGTTGAGGGCACTGAATGTTGAACTAAATGTGGAGCAAGATAATAAATTGATAACTATATTGAAGTTGAGACCTATGTTAGTTGAAAGGATCAAAAAGTCTCAGAATAGAGATCCAGATTTAGTGAAGTTAATTGAGATGGTAAAAGTGAATCCAGATTCTGAGTTTGAAGTGAGAGATGGTATTTTGAGGATAAAGCAAAGACTATGTGTGCCTAATGTTGATAATTTAAGGAAAGAGATTTTAGAGGAAGCACACTTAACAGCTTATGCTATGCATCCTGGTACTACCAAGATGTATAACACGTTGAAACAGCATTATTGGTGGCCTGTCATGAAAAAGCAAGTAGCAGAATTTGTTTTTACGTGTATAACTTGTCAACAGGTGAAAGCTAAGCATCAGGCTCTAGCTGGGAAACTATACTCGTTACCTATTTCGGAGTGAAAATGGGAACGAATCACAATGGATTTTATTATAGGTTTATCAAGGACTCCAAGGCAACATGATGCCATTTGGGTCATTGTGGATAGACTAACCAAATCGGCGCATTCTTACCATTGACAGAAAATTTGTCACTAGATCAATTAGCTCAGCGATATGTGAATGAGATTGTGAGGTTACATGGGGTTCTAGTGTCTATAGTGTCAGACAGGGACCTTAAATTTACCTCGAGATTTTGGAGTAGTTTACAAACAACTTTAGGCACTAAACTAAATTTCAGTACAGTTTTTCATCCTCAGATAGATGGTCAAAGTGAGAGAACAATCAAGACTATTGAGGATATGCTCAAAGCTTGCGTTTTGGAGTTTCAGGGAGCATTAGATAAATATATAGCTTTGATTGAATTTGCTTACAATAATCAGTATCACAGTAGTATTAGTATGGCTCCATATAAGGCATTGTACGGCAGGAAATGTCATTCACCTTTATACTGGGATGAAGAGGTTCTAAGAATCGTTGAAGGTCCAGATTTGATTCAAGATACTGTTGATAAGGTAAATTTGATCCGTAGAAAAATTAAAGCAGCACAAGATAGACAGAAAAGTTATGTGGATCAACACAGACGAGATATGGAGTATCAGATTGGTGATAAAGTGTTTCTGAGAGTATCACCTTGGCGAGGTGTACTGAGATTTGGCAAGAAGAGTAAGTTAAGTCCGAGATATACTGGTCCATATAAGATAATTGAAAGAATCGGACCTTTGGCTTATAAGTTAGCCTTACCTGTGGAAATGGCTCAGTTACATAATGTGTTTCACGTAAGCATGCTTAGACTATATCGGTCAGATCCAACTCATGTATTACCAACTCAAGAGATTGAAATCTCAAGTAATCTAAACTATGTAGAAGAACCCTCGAAGATAATTGGCTATCAAAATAAGCAACTGAGGAACCGAGTGATTCCAATGGTAAAAGTTCTCTGGAGGAATCATTCGAGTGAGGAAGTCACATGAGAAACGGAGGATCATATGAGTACTTAATACCCCTACCTATTTGATCACTCAGGTAAGAATTTCGAGAAAAAAATTTTTGTTAGTAGGGGAGAATTGTAACATCCTGTTACCTATACAGCTAGAACAGTTATTTATGAGACATTTATATGACTTAAGATAAATGCACGTTAGACATAAGTTATTTGTGACTTATATATTGTTTTGGCACATTCATATGATTGTACATGCTTTCATTGGCATTTCCGGGTAAATGGAATTACATATGGCTAATTATGATTATGACAAATGGTGAATCAGTGGAGATAAATAGCACACGTGGGGGACATGCAATGGACCCACGTATTATATTGTTTAAGTTAGGAAGGATCTACTATAGTTTCCATTCTTCACTGAAACACTCCACATTGTAATTCTCTTCCCTGATCTTCTTCATCAAATAGAAATTTAGCAGCTTTTTGTGGTGTTGACTTCCGTTTCAGTGTTAGAGTACTTGTTAAGAAAGTAAGTGATTGTAATGTTTTTTCCACTATATAAATGAGTATGTGCATGTTGGATATATATATGCATGAGAAGGTTCACAGTGTAGAGAATATATATGAGGTTTCCAGATGTTGCGTAAATTGAAAAGCAAATGCAGAAGAAGAAAATGCAGAAATAACATACAAGCATGAATAGTAGTCTGCGATTTTGGTATTTATGTGAGCTTTGGCTTTTTGAGTTGTTTGGTGTTCTGGAGTTAAAAAGGGAGTAGTATAGATGATGTTTTCATGCTTGGAGGTATAATAACAATGAAAATGATGTATAGAATTCATATAGGCATGAAAGATGATATGTTCTGCTTCTTCTATTTTCTGTATCGTCTATATAAACGTATCCTCTATGATGACGTCAGCTTCCTTTGAGTAACGTCATCTTCCTCTGTAAGGATGCATCGTCTGTAAAGATGCATCCTCTAAGAGTCATTCTCTTCTGTAAGTTATTTTCTTCTGTAAGTTATCTTCTTCTGTGAGGATGCATCGTCTGTCAAGATGCAGTCCTCTATGAATCAGCTTCATCTGTGTTTTGATTCCTCTGTGAACAAACTTCTTCTATATTACTTCATCTGTGACGATGTCAACTTCCTCTAGGTGACATCATCTTCCTCTGTATTACTTCATCTGTCTTTTACTTCGTTTGCGTAAAGCTTCTTTTGCTTCCTGCATTCGTCTGCTTTCTACCTAAGTGGCCGAAACTTCCTCTATATTACTATTCATGAACTTCCTCTGTGTTACTGTTCATGAACTTCCTCTATGTTACTGTTCCTGAACTTCCTCTCTGTTACTGTTCATGAACTCCTTCTGTGTTACTGTTCATTATATATCTTCTGTCCTATTTTGACCCTTCAAAAGATAAAATTGGTCTTTGAGGTCTTCATGAAATTTGTATATCTTGATGTCCTCTTTTGAATCATATAAAGAACAATCGAATCCGATATCTGTAGGAAAAGTTGTGCTAATAGTAAAACTTCTTCTGTGATAACGTCAGCTTCCTCTGGGTAACATCATCTTCTTCTATAAGAATGCATTGTCTGTAAAGATACATCTTCTTTAAATAAACTTATATCCATTGCACCCAATAAGTTTACGTGATACCTGAAAGAGTGCCATGGAAAGAGGCCAATAAGAATTGAATCGTGATGTTAATGGTTTTCAATAAGTTTTGATAAGATAGAGAGAAGTTATGAAGAAACCCTGGAATTGCCATTGAACATTCATCATGCATACTTTCTATAATTTGATATTTTTGGTACATTTGTATAGAAGGTGATAATTGTGAATGTGTTCTGTCTGTTTTAGAGGAGCACATCGGAGGACAGTTGGACATTGCCGCCAGGTAATAGCTTTTGAGAGCGTACTGTGAGTCAACCTAGATGTATTCCTAGGATTGATTTGATTGTATGTACTTTGATTTGTTAACTTCCAATATGATTGAGTTATTTGTGTGCTATTTCTGAACTCCGGACTTGAGGTCCATAGAGTTTATTATGTGATTATGTATTGGAAGTGCCCTAAATTGTTATGAATTTTGAAAGATATCATTCCTTAATAATAGTTGAATGCCGAACTTAGGTCCGACGACTGTGAAAACTTTGTCTGAGAATTTGTATAAGATTGTGTATATGACATATTCAGTATTTGATGCATTTCATAAAATGCATGCTCAGATAAAGGCGTTGTGACTTGAGATGCCAGTTAGAAGCGCTTTCACGTAGAGCTTTGCTCCGTGATCTATATGTTCTGCACGTTGAGCTATACTCTGTGAATTTGTTCTGATTGAGTCCTATGGGCTAAAACTTTGTATATGTTTATAAAAGGCACTCAGTCACAACAATAAGAACGAATATGAGTCTTATGCATGTCACATACAAATATATGCGCAATGTTTGAATTATATGCAAGTTGAAATGAATGATCTTCTGTTATGCTAATTTTGAATAAATTCTTATCTGTTTGAATGAATAACTGTGAAATATGTGTGTATTTGTGTAATATGGTGAATTCATCAATGATGGTTCACTCATTGAGTTCGCAAAACTCATCAAAAATTGCACTGTGGCTTTTCTGGTATGAGACAAGAGACTTAAGTTTTATTCAGGACATAAAGTTTCTGTGGTTAGAGAAATGGATCAAAGGTCTGTCAGCTGACTTCCATAAGAATATAGTCGTTGCTATTTTGTAGTTTTGTTAGAACCTGTATAGGGTTTTGTAAATATTTGTTAATAAGAATAGTGTAAGTTTTATAAATGAATGAAGCGAATGATTTAAGAGAAAAATTTAATGATTTTCGTGTATGTTAGATGATGCCATGTGTAAGTTAGAATTGTTATTGTTCCAACATACCATTATCATAGGTTATGTTCCTAAAAGTTTAGGTATGTACCCTATGGTAGTGGGATGCTGTAAAAAGAGTCAAAGTTATAGCAACGATTTGGAGAGGATACAAAAGCAAGGAGTCAAAGCTGTAGCAATGAGTCGGTATATTTCTACCACCTTGTTCTTATGTAAATTATCTTCTTTATACCGTATCATGTATAGCTGAAACATGTTGATTTGGTTATGTTATTTCCATTGCATTTTGATTTTAAAAAATATTTGAAACCTACCATTTAACCAAATCTTGCATGCATTTTTTTTCAATCTAACACAACATTGAAGAAGAGTTTGGGAAGCTTTGGTTTTACGCTAAAGTGATTAGGCAGACCGACCCAGGAAGCAATGTTACATTGACAGTGTCTCGTCCGATTCCAACAACTCCACCTGTATTTAAAAGAATGTACATATGCTTAGAAGCTATTAAACATGGGTTTAGGCATAGATGCAGGCATTTTCTTAGCCTAGATGGATGTTGGTTGAAAACCAAAACTAAAGGTAAACTTCTATGTGCTGTGGGAAGAGATAGAAACAATCAAATGTTTCCTATTACTTGGGCAATGTTTGAAGTTGATTTGACAGTCACATGGAAGTGGTTCATTGAAAGGATAAAAGAAGATTTACCTCACTTGGGCTCTGAAATTGGTGGGACTATAATGACTGACCAATAAAAGGTAAAAGTTTCATATCAATCTTATTTTTACTTTCATTGAGAGTGTAACTGTTATGATATATGTAGATGCCAACCACATGCTTATTCAAATGGTTATGTTTTCCATTGTGAGGACTCGATAGAGCCATTTTCGATTTGTGTCCAGATGTTGAGCAAAAGTTTTGTGCTAGACATGTTTATGTCAATTGGCATAGAAAAGGACATAAAAAGGAAGGGATGAAGGAGCACCTTTGAAAAATTACAAGATTCTTCACAATAAGGCCATATGAAGAAAATTTGGATAAGCTGAAAGCCAAGAACCAAAGGGCAACAGAAGATATTGAGAGTTATGCACCAGTTTAGTATGATATTCAGAGTTATACACAGTACGATATTGAGAGTTATGAACAGTATGATAAGCTCCGCAAGTACGGAGCTGTAAACTTCAATGCGACTACAAATCCCGAAGAGGCTGAAGCATGGCTAAAGAGGACCGAGAGGGTCCTAATTCAGATGAAGTGCAATGATGAGGAGAAACTAAACTATGCAATCAGTTTGCTGTAGGGGGATGCACACTATTGATGGGAATCAGTGCCCCACAGTCAGGTTATGCTTCCAGTATTGATATGGAGAGATTTTGTTAAGGTGTTTAGGAAGAAGTACCTCTCGAGGGTTTACATATAAGAGAAAGCCAGGGAGTTTCCGAACCTCACACAGAGGGATATGAGTGTGAGCAAGTATGAGCTGAAGTTCACTCAGTTTTCTCGATATGCAGCGAACATAGTGGCAAATGAAGAAGATAAGTACCACAAGTTTGAAGGAGGTCTTCACCTGGGGATCAAGGAGAAAGTTTTGATCCACAATTTCTGTGACTACCAGCAGTTGGTTGATGATGCACTCCAGGCTGAGAAACTGGAGAACATAAAGAATGAAGTGAGCAAGAAGAGGAAGAACAGGGAGCAGTTATCCAAAAAGGGGATGAGTACTCCAATGCCTGAGAGGAGTGTGAAAAGCTTCCATACACAGAGTAAGGTAGGAAGTAGTGCTTCTTGGAAGAACAAGGAAGCAAAGGCAGTTTCAGTGCAAGCCTCAACAGTGGGAGGCAATAACAGGGTGTAGAAGAGCAGAAACATGAACCCCCAGTGTGAGCATTGTAGGAAGCTATATAGGGGAGAGTGCTTCAAGTTACTGGGAGCAAGTTTTTGATATGGAGATAAGGGACATATGATCAAGGACTGTCCCCAAGTAATAAGACAAGAGGGGTCGCAGTTTCAAGCCTCAAGAAAAGCATAAACAGTGGGAATCAGGTCAGTTATTGAAGTGGGCAGTTCTGGAGCTACAAAGAAGGTTATTCCTTTAGGAAGGCCAAGGGGCCAGACACAGGCAAGAGTGTTTGCTATGAATAGAGAGGAAGCTGCATCTGCACCAGAGGTTGTCATGGGTATGGCTCAGTTGTTTGATTCAGCAGTGTACTTACTAATTGATTCTAGTTTCACACATTCTTTTGTTTCTACAAGCATGACATTACATGATGTTGATTTGATGCCTTTGGATAAATCTTTGATTGTTAGTACTCCTTTAGGGAGGAATGTGATAGTCAGTCAGGTGTATAGGGGTTGTGAACTCTTTATTGAGGGTGCTAGACTGGTAGTGGATCTCCTACCTCTAGACCTAAAGGGCCTAGATGTTATCTTTGGAATGGATGTTATGGAAAAATATCATGCGAAATTGGATTGTAGCCTTAAAGAAGTAGAATTTGATTTGGGTAACGGTGAGAAGGTAATTTTCAGATGAGACAGGAGAGCATAAGCACCAAGAATTATTTCTACTTTGCTAGCTGACAAAATGATGGGAAAGGGGTGTGAAGCCTTTTTGGCGCATATTATGGACACTAATATGAGTAGAGGGAAGTTAGAGGATTTTCCCATTGCGAGGGAATTTCTAGATGTGTTTCCAGAGGATTTGCCTGGGTTGCCACCGGTAAGGAAAATCGAGTTTGCCATTGACTTGATTCCAGGAACCGCACCTATTTTTATACTACCGTATAGGATGGCTCCAGCTGAACTAACAGAGCTTAAGGAATAGTTGGAGGAACTTTTGGAGAAAGGCTACATAAGGCCAAGTTCGTCACCTTAGGGAGCGCCTGTTCTATTTGTCAAGAAGAAGGATGGGACATGGCAGATGTGTATAGATTATTGGAGACTCAACAAGGTGACCATTAAGAATAAGTATCCTCTGCCTTGGATTGATGATCTATTTGACCAGCTTCAGGGAGCAAGTGTCTTTTCCAAAATTAATCTCAGGTCAGGTTATCATCAGCTCAGAATCAAGGAGTTTGATTTAAGTAAGACAGCTTTTAGAATTTGGTACGGCATTACGAGTTCCTAGTTATGCCATTTGGTTTGACCAATGCTCTAGCTGCATTCATGGATCTTATGAATAGGGTCTTCAAGGAGTGTCTGGATCAGTTTTTCATAGTGTTTATCAATGACATTCTGGTTTATTCCAAGAGTGAAGAGGAATATGAGGAGCATCTCAGGAGAGTGTTACAGACACTAAGAGAGAAGGAGCTTTATGTTAAGTTTAGTAAGTGTAAGTTTTGGCTTCATGAGGTGATATTCATTAGACATGTAATTTTAAAGAATGGGGTACATGTGGATCCAAGGAAGGTTGAAGCAGTTGTGAATTGGCAGGCACCCAAGTTGGTGACAGAGGTGAGTAGTTTTCTGGGTCTGGCAGGTTATTATAGAAGGTTTGTGAAAGGATTTTCTATGGTTACTACTTCGATGACTAAGTTATTAAGGAAGAACCAGAAATTCGTCTGGAGTGAGGAATGTCAGAAAAGCTTTGAGGAGCTCAAGAGAAGGTTAACAGGTGCTCTAGTTTTGATGTTGCCTACTGGAGATGAGGGCTATATAGTGTACAATGATGCTTCGAGAAAGGGTTTAGGTTGTATGTTGATGCAAGGAGACAGGGTGATAGCTTATGCTTCAAGACAACTGAAGCCTTATAAATTGAATTATCCGACACATGATTTGGAATTGGAAGCAGTGATTTTTGCCTTGAAGATTTGGAGACATTATTTGTATGGGGTTCAGATGAGGATCTTTACAGATCATAAAAGTCTCAAGTATCTATTGAGTCAAAAGGAACTGAATTTGAGACAGAGAAGGTGGATTGA
>JANZXR010343242.1:0-23972 GCA_027575705.1 Erythroxylum echinodendron
AAGCTCAAGAGAGCGACTAAGTCAGGATGAAAGGCAGCTCAAGTCTACAAAAGTCTTTTGTAAAAGTTAGAACTGATTATTGATAGCTAAGGCTTTAGCCTTCTTTTAAGTTGTATGGGCAATGAATACTGATGTAGTTAAGTTTTGCAAGGATTTTAAAGTTTTGTAAAGAGACATATTTGGAAATGAATGAATGAATTATATATTCGTATGATTCTATATATGAATTTGATTTCTGGTTATGATCAAATTAATGGAGAAGTAAGAGAGATTAATGATCACGTCTAGCTGATTCTGATTTAAGTTTCGAATAAATGAGAGTGAAAAATAGTTAATAGATTGCATCGAAGAAGAAAGATGCTAAGGAAAAACATAGAGGTTAATTATCCTCTGTGATGACGTCACACACAGAGGCTAGGAAAGTTTAGAAGCATATAAGTATCCTCTGTGCTGACGTCACAACACAGAGGAAGTAAGGATTTAGAAGTATAAGTATCCTATGTGATGAGGTCACAACACAGAGGCAAGGAGGATATAAGAGTAGAAATATCCTCTGTGATGACGTCACAACACAGAGGCAAGGAGGATATAAGAGTAGAAGTATCCTCTGTGATGACGTCACAACACAGAGGCATGGAGGATATAAGAGTATAAGTATTCTCTCTGCTGACGTTATAACACAGAGGCAAGGAGGATTTAAAAGTATAAGCATCGTCTACGACAAATCAGAACATAGGGGAAAGAATAGATGAAGAGTATAAAGGACGAGTAGAGAAAAACATAGAAGATAGAACATAGAGGATAGAATCGTATATGTCACTGTACACAAACTAAAGGACTTCGTCTGTGTTATTGGTAGAGCTTTCGTCTGTGTTACTGTACACAGACAAAGCAAAACAAAGAGGACACGTATCGTCTGTGTTATTGTACACAGACGAATTAAAATAAAGAGGACATGTATCGTCTGTGTTACTATACACAGACTAATTGAAATAAGGAGGACATGTATCATCTGTGTTACTGTACACAGACAAATTGAAACAAAGAGGACACGTATCGTCTGTGTTATTGTACACATACAAAGTAAAATAAGAGGACACTTATCGTTTGTGTTACTGTACACAGATGAAGTGAAACATAGAGGACTCGTATCCTCTGTGTCACTGTTCAAGACCTCAGACGACAGATCCTCAGTCGATAGAGGGTCAACCCAGAAGATAAAAGTCAACCACATAAGATAGAACGTAGAGGATAGATTAAGGGCTACGAATTATAAGAAGGAGTTAAGAAGTACTGAAGTGAAGCGCATCTTGCGTCTTTTGTCCCAATGTTGAACCCTCAGGAGTTAAAATTGACCTTCGAGGTCTTCATGGAAGTTAAGGATCTTGAAAGCATCTTTCCAACCATATAAAGGATACCCTAAACCAATTCCCCTAGAGAAAGATATAATGCTTGAAAAGTATCGTCTATGTTTCCCAGACTTCATCTGTGACACTGTTTATATTATCGTCTGGGTTATTGTTCGTTTATATCTTCTGTCTCATTGTTGGCCCCTCAGAAGATAGAGTTGAAGACTTTAGAATTGTCTTTCAAACTATATAGAGAATACCCCGAACTTTCTTGACTTTTTTAATATAGTGACATACCAAAATTGCCCTTATTTCTTCTCAAAACATTAATTTCACCAACTAGTAAAATAAAATATACTAAAATTGAAATAAATAATTAAATTACAATAAATAATTTTATTATGACCTCATAATTCACTCTAAGGCAAAAATTCAAATTCCATGCTTATTCCATAACTATCATGCATAATTCGACAAAAATATTTTGGGCCAACATTTCTCCCCCGTAAAAGAATTTTTTCCTCGAAACTCTTACTTGAGTCATTGAAGAGATGTGGATACTTCTCCTTCATCGCTTCCAAAGGCTCCCATGTTGCATCCTTCATGGAATGATTCTTCCATAAGACTTTAACCAGCTTTATAATCTTGTTTCTCAAAACCTTTTCCTTCAAATCTGGGATCTCTACTGGTTGCTCCTTATATGTCAAATCGTCCCTTAACTAAACCTCTGAAGGTTGAACTATGTGTGAAGGATCTGATCGGTACTTTCTCAACATTGATACATGAAAAACATTGTGAATTTTAGATAATTTCGATGGCAAAGCTAATTTATAAGCTAAAGACCCAATCCTCTCAATGATCTCATAAGGGCCTATGTATCTCAGACTAAGCTTGCCCTTGTTACCAAATCTCAAGACCCCCTTTCATGTAGAACCTCTAAGAAACACTTTGTCCCAAACTTCAAATTCCATCTCTTTTCTACGTACATCCGTGTAGCTTTTCATCTTATCTTGAGTTGCTTTAAGTCTCTGTTTCACCAATTTAATCTTGTCAACTATAATCTGTACTAACTTAGGTCTTACAAGTCTCATTTCACCTTCCTTATCCTAACAAATAGGAGTTTTACACCTCCTACCATACAAAGCTTCATAAAGTGCCATTTGAATTCCCGAGTGATACGAATTATTGTAAGCAAATTCAATTAAAGGAAAATGTTCATTTTATGAGCCTTTAAAATCCATAGCACAAGCTCTCAACATTGCCTACAAAGTCTATATTGTCCTCTCCGATTGTCCACCGGTTTGTGGATGGAAATTTGTACTAAAGTGTAACTTAATTCCTAAAGCCTCTTGTAAGCTTTCCCAAAACCTAGAGGTGAACCTGAGATATCTATCTGAGACTATCGAACTTAGAATCCTATGAAGTCTAACTACCTCATCTATGTATTTCTTGGCCAACATATTCAAAGAATCCATCTTCTTAATTGGTAAGAAATGTGCTGATTTGGTTAATCTATCCACAGTCACCCATATGGAGTCATGCTTCCTACTAGTTCTCGACAATCCCATTAAGAAATCCATCGTAATCTTCTCCCATTTCCATTCAGGAATTGACAAAGGTGCTTGGTGCTCAACCTTGACTTACTGGCACACTAAGCATCTTTTAGTGTATTCTACAACTTCTTTCTTCATTCCTTTCTACCAGAAATGTTCCTTCAAATCTCTATACATTCTCGTACTTCCTAGGTGTATTGCGTAAGGCGCATTGTGTACCTCATTAAAAATTTCATCTTTCAACCTTTGCATATCAAGAATACATAGTCTGCTCCCTACCACCATCAATCCTTCTTCCCTTACCTCTATTTCAGAAGGTTTACCATTTTTAATCTCTTCTCTGAGCCTTCTCAAGAACTTATCCTGTTCCTGCAATTCCTTAATCTTTTCATTCAATACTGGCTTTACTCTAAAGTTTACCAATATACAATCAACTTCAGCTTATCTCAATGTCACTCTGAGTTTGGCTAATTACTTCAAAAAAGGAATGTACACTATCTCCGCATGTGCCATAGTCAATTTTCTACTCAGTGTATCCACTACTACATTAGCCTTCCTTGGGTGATAATCAATCATTAAGTCATAATCCTTTAACAGTTCTAACCATCTTCTCTGTCTCAAATTCAACTCTTTCTAGCTCATCAGATACTTCAGACTCTTGTGGTCTATAAATACCCTAGTAGTGACTCCATACAAATAGTGTCTCCATACTTTCAATGAAAAAATCATGGCAACTAACTCCAAGTCATGCATAGGATAATTCATGTCTTAAGGTTTCAATTACCTAGAAGCATAAGCAATCACCTTATCTCCTTGCATCAACACACAGCCCAATCCCTTCCTCGAGGCATCACTATACACTGTGTATCCATCACTACCCAAAGGCAAGGTCAAAATTGGTGCACTCGTCAATCGATACTTAAGCTTCTCAAAGCTCTTCTGACATTCATCTGTCTACACAAACTTTTGGTTCTTCCTGGTCAATTTGGTAAGTGGAGCTGCTATTATGGAAAAGCCCTCCACAAACCTTCTATAATATCCGGTTAAACCCAAAAAACTTCTCACTTTAGCTACATTCTTAGGTGCTTCCCATTTCATAACAGCTTCTATCTTCCTTAGATCCTCATGCACACCTTTCTCTGAAACTACATGTTCAAGGAACACCACTTTCTTTAACCAAAATTCAGATTTATCAAATTTATCATATAATTCTTCTTTCCTCAATTTTTCCAAAGCAACCCTTAAATGTTCCTTATGCTCTTTTTCACTCTTAGAATAAACCAATATATCATCAATAAAGACAATGATAAATTGGTCTAAGAAGGACTTAAAGACTCGATTCATCAAGTCCATAAAAGCTGCAGGTTCATTCGTTAACCTAAAAGGCATGACCAAGAACTCAAAGTGGCCATACCGTGTTCTAAAAGCAGTCTTTAGCACATCGGACTACTTTATCGACAATTGATGGTAGCCTGATCTCAAATCTATCTTAGAAAAGACCTTTGCCCTTTGCAACTGATCAAACAACATCTATGCGTGGGAGTGGATATCTGTTCTTAATGGTGACATGGTTGAGCTTCCTATAATCCACACACATCCTCAACGATCTATCTTTCTTCTTCACAAAATGGACCCCCCACGGTGAAGAGCTCGACCTTATGAACCCTTTCTATAATAATTCTCCCAATTGCTCCTTAAGCTCCTTCAATTATGTCGAAGCCATTCTAAAAGGCGGAATCGATATTAGCATTGAGCCTGGAAGAAGCTCTATAGGAAATTTAATCTCTTTAAGTGGTGGTAGTTCTGGTAATTCCTTGGGAAAGACATCCGGGAATTCCATAACCATAGGTATTTCTTCTAACTTCCCTCTATCTGCCTTTGTGTCTACCACATAGGCCAAAATTGCTTCACATCCTTTCCTTATCAGTTTTTCTGCTATCAGAGCCGAAACAACTCTAGCTGGACTTGACCTTCTATCTCCCACAAACACCACCTTTCTTCCATTATCCAACTCAAACTCCATTGTCTTCTGTTTGCAATCTAAGTTGGCATGATACTTTTCTAACGTATCTATGCCCAATATCACGTCTAATCCCCCAGCTTCAAAGGCATCAAATCCACCACTAATTTTCCTCCACCAATACATATCTCACAATCTTTATAAACTTGATTAATAATAATACATTGGCCAATTGGAGTACTAACCATAAAAGGAGTATCCAATGGGCTTAATTCTCTACCATGCACAGTTCGACTCGATGACACAAATGAATTGGTAGAATCGGATTAATCAAAACAATTACGTCAACATTAGATAATTTAACTATATTAGTGATGACCTCCAAAGCTGTCTCTGCATCCTTCCTCGTCATAGCAAACACTCTAGTTGGTGCTTGTCCTCTTGGTCTCCTTGAAGGGTTCCCTTTCCTGGTTGCATCAGAGTTGCCCATTTTCATTACTGTCCCGTGTCCCGCTGTCTCAGCCCTCTTTGATGCTTGCATTTAACTTTTCTCATGTCTTGGATTCTGAGGGCATTCTTTTTCTGTATGCCCTTTTTCCCCGCAATTGAAGCACGTACTAGTCAGTCGGTAACATTCCCCTCTATGAAACTTTCCACAGTGATCACATTTGGGGATGGGTGGCTTATCCCCATCTCCCCTCTAACTGCCTCCAGCCGTTGAGGCTTGATGTGAGACATTTTTCATCTGTCTAGGCCTACTTGCTCCACTGCTCCTCCCCTCAAACTGTGCAGGGAAAGTCCTGGCACTCCTCTCTGATATAGGAGCACCGCCTCACCCTATTAAGCTGTTCTCTCCCCTTTCTCTTATTGTTCACTGCACTCTTGATGTTCTCTACATTATCCACTCTCAATGCTACTTCAACCAGCTATTGGAAGTCACAGATGCCACCACTTTCTCTTTGATGGCCAAGTGCAGTCCTGCTTCAAATCTTCTGGACCTAGCCACTTCGCTCATCATTAACTCAGCTACATATTGGGACAATTATGTAAATCAGCGCTTATATTCACTCACCGTCATCTCCCTCTAGGTGAGGCTCAAAAACTCTCTCTGCTTCTGCTAGATGTACACTTCAGACAAATACTTCTTTTTATAAACATTTAGGAAGTCTTTCCAGGCCAACCCTAATAACTTCATCTAACTTCCTGGGACACTCTCCCACTATTGCAGAGCATCCCATTGTAACAAACTTGCAGAATATTCAACCTTCTCGTCATCTTCACAATCCATCTGCTCCAATATCCGTTCTGTCTTTCTCATCCATGTCTCAGCTTCTTCTGGATCCATGGTCCCATAAAAATCCACTGCCCTATACTTCCTCATCTTGTCGAACCGCTTACCATTTTTAACTAGGGCCAAAGCAGAAGCCTGCGACATTTGACTCATATCCTGGACAAAGGGTTGAGTAAATGCCTGAAACAATCTTGGATCTAAGGGAGGCACTTGTTCTGGCAGAACAAGCGAATCCTGTGTCTGTGAGTGAGAGGGATCAATACTGTGCCCTACAGAAGCTTCAGAATCCCTTGAGGCTCTAGACTCATCCATGCCCTCCTCTCTTAATGGAAGGTTAGGTGCAACCGATCTTTGCAATATTCCTCGTGTCCTCCTACGAGGTGGCATTTTACTCCTTCAATAGAAACACTAAGGCTGATTTCAATCCTATTTCCTACATGTATGTATGTCATTTAATGCAATTTAATCAATTTAATAATGCAAACAATTAATCACATAACATAGCAATTCATCCTACCATGCACTCTAAGCCTAGGAAAATCCTAAGCTCTGATACCACCAAATGTTGGACCCCGTTTCTGGAGCCCAACTATCCGAAATATCAACGACGTGAACATATTATCCTATAAGGTTGTTTCCATGGGATCTCTCTAGCCAAAACCAATTCCGGTAGTGGAATCACAAATTGACTTCTTCTAAACAATTGTGGCTCCATGTCTCTAGTTCATTATGAAACGATTAGCATAACTTTTGATATGGATGTCGGATTTAGACCATTTAAGTACGGTTTCAAAGAGGAATTTGAGTTCTACAACTTCTGTGAATACCTAGAAGAGAGATTTTGCGATCTAGAGGGGTTCAAAATTTTCACATTTAAGAAACTATCCCGAGAAGGTCCTTTTATGTCCCTCTAAAGGGACATGAACTGAGCAGAAACACTGGAACACCCGAGAAGGTTTGTCTAATGGACATAATGTCTGTTAAGTTTTGACTGAACATTGGCGATGCTGGGGGTCCTCACAAACCAAAGAAGGTCCGTTTAACGGACCTAAAGTCCGTCTAACAAACATATGGGTTACCCAAACCCCTCCAAAGCCTCTCCAAAGCTTCCTACATCCATTCTAATATCACATTCACTCATAACCTTCCCATTTTAATTTCTTCTAAAGCAATAACACTCCTTAAACATTCAATTACCAACTTGGGTGCATTAAACTCCCAAAACTCAACTCAAATGACTCATCACATACATAAATTCTCATCATTCACCATAGCTGTCATGTACAAACCTCCTATGCAACATCACTAACTTGTAAAGAGCATAACTCTCAACTCCAATATCCAAAAATTTCATACTTTATATCGTTGGACAGCTAGAAAGATAAGCTACAACTTTCATGAAGACAACTATGGCTTATTCTACCTAAATTGATACAGTTATTCCTTTGAATTCAAAAAAAATTTCTACACCTTGGATAGCCTGCAAAATGAAATATCTCTTCATATCTATTCAACTACTAAGTGCTTTAAAAATAACATCATCACACACAACAACAAATCCTCAAATTCTCATTCTTATTCTCATTACTAAACAAAGTAAATGTTTAATCAAGCTTTTGTTACATATCAACATACACATCAACTTAATACAAAATACAAAAGATGCTCCTGTTTGATATGTTTATAAAGCTATCCAAAAAAATAGTCACTAGCTTAATACAAAAGAGTTCTAGCTGTCTTGGAGTTCCGAATGCCTTGTAAGGATCGCTAATCTTCTCGATCTACACCTGAGGAGTGGGCAAAATATTGGGTTGAGCTACACAGCTCAGTGGCTAATATATTTATAGCCATTGGCAACGAGCCATATAATCAAACATATATATAAACATTCATATAGGCATACACTTCTTATCTCAATCTGTAAATGACAATTCGAGACTTACAATTCCAATTCACATTTCATAATTCAATACATCAACGCATAGGACATATTGGATATAATTTAACATCAAAACATAACACTCAAATTTCACCATAACACATCAAAATGCAAATGTGCAAATCAATAGTTCGAGGGTTCCATGGAACGAAACATAGAAACCAAAGTTTACTCCGTGACCGAAACAAGTCCACTTTTCGGATCCCGTGTGCCACAAGCGGGCAGCCAGTAGAAGGCATATGTCGACGTTCACGTGACTACTAAACGGTTCCTCTCTCGTCCAAGCACAATCAATTTTTATGCTCAATTCAATCAATCCTAAATTTATATTCTCAAGTTTTTCTTCTTTCCATTTAAATCAACATGCCATGATACAAATCCAAGGTATAGCATGATCATACTCATAATTCAATCATATCAAAATGTCATACATCTTTTAATCCATAACATAGAACACATTATAATGCATTTTCCACATCAAAGCAATTCACAATTTGGCAATTCAAGCATATACATACACATAGGCATATTGCGCATTACACAATAACTATAAATAAATTACCTACCTAATTTTCCTGAAAAATCCAAGTTTAAGATTGTTGTTCCTCTTGCTCTTGAGTAAGTTTTTCTTGATTCCCTTTAAATAAACCAATTTCTATTTAATCCATATTCAAGTGAAAATTTATAAAACTTTAAGAATCAAAGAAATGCTAAAATTGAATTTAAACCTAACCTACCCATAGTCTATCGAGGTTAGAAAACCCAAAATCTAACCTAGAAACCCTAAGATCAAATGGGAACCTTAAACCATCTTCTCCCACATTCATTCCTAGCATAAAAACCCATTTTCTCTACTTCCTTTGTCAAACCAAACAAGAAGAAAGATGAAAACTTACCTCTAACAAGTTGATTTCCTCTTCTTTTCTTCTTCCTTCCAAGTTTCCCACAATTTTCCTCCTTTCCTAGCTTCTCTCATGACTCTGTCTCTTTCCTTTCTCTCTCTTCTTTCATGTTTTCTCTTCTTTCTTTCCTTAAATTTCGTTTTTCTCCTTCTTAAAAGCAAGACAACATTTTCCTTTACCTACTTTACCCTTAATGAGAGTTAGAAGTCCAACTTACCCTTCCCTTAATACTTCTTGACTTTCTTAACATAGTGACATACCAAAATTGCCCTTATTCCTTCTTAAAACATTAATTTCACTAACAAGTGAAATAAAATCCTACAAAAATTGAAATAAATAATTAAATTCCAATAAATAATTCTATTATGATCTCATAATTCACTCTAAGGCAAAAATTCAAATTCCATGCTTATTCTATAACTATCATGTGTAATTCGACAAAAATATTTTGAGGCCAACGGTAGCCATCACACGCATTCATCATATAATAAAGATAGGTGAAATGGAAGTGGGATAGGTAGCAAGAACCAATGAGAAGAAGATGATCCAACCCTCGATTATTCCTCTCCTTCTTTATATATTCATTTTCAAGTCTTCTTTTTGTCTTTTTTTGTTCTAATCTTCCTCATTCTTTTTCTATAAAGACAATTGAATATAATTCTTCAAAAAATGGCCCAGATGTAGTGCTTTCAACTCACTTTAATTCCTTTGCTTCCAAATTGTGCCTAAAACCATATACGAGTCAAGGAAAGTATCTTAAGCAATTTCGTGTTATTAATCACTAAGTGATATGAAATAATTATTCAATGAATTAAGCATATGTCATTTACCATACTAGTTTCTTCTTCCTCTTCACTTGGTTGGCTATGGGATCATAATGGATGCTTGATTGGAGGTAGAAGAGCATGAGAAACTCTTTGGATCACTTCTCGATGTCATAGTTGTAGCTCCCTCTTCTCTTTTTTTATTTTCTTCTCTTTTCTCTCTCTTCCTTCCATTCTCCAACAATGGCCATCCACACATTCTTTAAAGAGAAGAATGTTATTTGCACTTTTCCCATCTTTTTAATTAATTAGTTATCATATTAACACCTTTACCCAAAACTTCTCATATTTACATTTTAATCTATGCTATTTGTCATCTTTTGATTGGTTTCTTTCCAAAACCCATTAATGCATGCTTATCTCATGGGAATCTTCACATATAATGCTCATATGACGGTTTGACGAAAAGACCATTTGCCCCTTTTTTAGTTTAATTCACCAATTAACCAAATTACATTAAAAAATATTCCACAGTCATCTTATCATCAAATTGATCATGAAATACTCTAATTAGAGTCAATACCTATTGATCGGATCCTTTAAAATTTTTTAAATAGGTTTGAAATCATTAATACCCATTATTTTCCAAGAAAGGCATGTTAGTCCTAAACTTTCAGAACTTTCGAAATCCATCCGGTATGACTTATTTTTGGTCCATTTTAGTATCATTAAACTCTAATACTTATTTTGGATATTTTTCGATATTTCAAGGTTGGTTCCCTCAAAAATAACTATTCACCCAAATTTACTATTCATCTAAAAACACTAGCTGAAAATAAAGTTTATCTTGAATAAAAGAAAAGGTTTGAGGTTTACAATCACCCCTCTTTATAAAAATTTTATCCTTAAAAATTTAAACAATCTTAGTCATCTAAAAAATATGGATATTAACTTCGTATCCACTCTTTGTGCTTCCACTCTGTCAATCACTTTATGGGGACCAACGTATTGTGGACTTAACTTGTTACATTGTCTAAAACAGACTATTCCTTTCCATTATGATATTTGCAAAGACTCTTTGATTTTAGCTTTAAACTCTAAATTTTTCCTCTATTTTTACACCTAGCTCTGCTGTTAATTTTAGGTATGATCACTTTGACCCAAATAATTCTACTTTTATTTATGGTTATTTGAACTAGTTCAGTCCAATCAATTTTCTTTCATTTATCTCATCCTTATATATCAACACTCTATATAAATATATCCTTCTAATCACTTACAAATTGATTTATCTATCAAAAGAATAACTACTTTAGATGATTAGGAAATGGGCAGATTTTGTAATTTGATCCTTTATTTCCTATATACTATTATATTTGCTTAGATATTGTAAAATTGCTACCATAAAATCCTTCATAATATGTTTCTATTTCCATTCCTAGAAAGGGAGTGGATGAGCAATTTTTTTGGTTCTTTGGCTCCCATCTTTGACTTTTTGGTTTAATAAGCATTTGAACATATACTTTGGTATCACCCTTTTCATCCCTTTTTGATCACAATGCACTTTTAAGGTGTGATGCCTCTTTTTGTTCCTCAGATGCATAGCACACACTACAGAGTGACTTAATGCCATGAATAGTACACACAATTCCTGACCTAGCATCAACTTAATGTTACCTCTCAATAAAATGTCCTCAGCATTTGCAACTTATCTCCATATGAAACTCCTTTTATTAATTGCTTTTGCTTTCTCACTAATAATCAGTTTATTCACAACTTTTCTAACTTAACCATAGACCATCCATTTTACATTAACAAGATTCACATCTACTTAGATTATTAAGAACGAAATCTTTAACTGAAGTTCTCTATAAAACAATTGTTCTTGTATACTTCTAAATAATAAACATTTCCATTCTCATTGTCACTAATTATGAAAAAATAATAATATTTTTCTTGTATTTCTTATTCCTCATATGGACTCCTTAGCCTTCGAGTCTCAAATCCGTTACCACAAGTGAAACATTTATTGTACCTTTGTCATTTCCATCATATTCCTTGGAAGCAAATCAATCATTTAAGATCATATCATAAGACACCAATATAATATCCTATTCACATAAAAACCATTCAATTACCTCAGATTTCAAATGTAACTATCTTATAACGCAATTTCAAACTTATCAAACCTTAATCTCTTCAAACAAGGAGTATACCTCGTACTTCCACTATGCAACTCTGATATTTAAAAAAGTTGCCTTTACTTATCCATTTCTAATACTGAAAAACAGTTATGTGATTTCAGGTGCGTCAAAGCTCAATATGGGACTTTATTAGTTACTATTAATCATCTAAATTCTATATGTTATATTTGTTCAATGGTCTCATACATAATTCTTATCATTCTCCCAATTGTCAATTATAATTATCTGTAAAGTAAAATTCTAATGAAACAATTCTTTATTATAGATTAAAACATATCACTCACATTTTCTTGAAAATTTTACCACCATTTTCACTCTTCTGATTTTCAAGAAATATAACAATTGACTTACATCAAAAGAAACTTAAAATAATGAATGTTCAATACATAGAATTGATATACTAATATTCGCACAATTGAAAGCTTACATCAAAATGATCATTGCTCTAAAAAATATTGTTCAATCATCAATCTTGGTTAAAGATTCCATCACAATGTTATCTATAACATTACTTTGTATGAATCCATAAATCACCTTGTAAACAAAATAGACTTGACCTCAAAAACAAAATTTTATGCTAAAATGGATATTTATTCTAAGCAATCACTCTATAAGGTCATAACATTTAAAAATATTAGAAGTCGATCACCAATTACTTATATCGATAATTAATCCTTAACTAATTCAACTACAACAAGCAATTTCTTCATTTAGATATATTCATAAATTATTTTTCCACCATTAAAATGGTAAATAACCTAATAAACTTTTGTAATTAACGAATGATAAAACTGAATAACTTGTATAGTAATTTATTAGTACTTTTTTATCTATCACGACTAATATGCTAAAAGATAGGAGCATTCTACATTTCCCACGGAATACTATATCTAAATTCCTTTGTGTGTCAATCCTAACTTCCTTTAGAAATAATCCACATCGACAGAATGTACTATTAGTCAATTTCCTTCCTTTATGAATCCATAGTCATGGATATCTAACAAGATCAACTCATTAGAGAGTTTCTAAGACTAACTACTATGTAACTATGCAACTAACTCTATGAACATTCCATGCTACTGGCATAGTTTTAGTGAAAGTAGTCATTATTATATGTTTTGAAATATTGATTAATTTGATTTACTACACTTATTGATTAATGCCTTAGAAATGCTTAAGATACTCACTTTAGCTCATATTTGATTTTTGGTACATTTCGAAACTAAAGGACCTAAAGTGACCCAAAAGCATGTTCATTGAAGCCATCTTCTTAACTTCCATGCTTTATTGATTTATGGGCATGAAGAAGAAGAGGATAAAAGAAAAAAAAGACAAGATAGAGTGTGAATGATGAACTAACAGTGTGTCATAATGCTAATCAAAATAAACTAGACTACTGCTATAACAGTGGTAAGCTATAAGAGTGGTGAGTCTAGGTTGATCCTACAGAGAGTGTATGTAAAGTTTTTGAAATGAAAATAATTGGTATTTAGGTTTAGATGGGGTTTGGTTAGCTTGAAATAAGAAAATAAAATGAAGCTAGACCAAGAAAAACAAATTAAAGAAAACATACAAAGTGATTAAAGTGGTGAATTTGTTAGGAATCCAGTTCTTTGGTTCTATCTCGGCCTACACCCTAATTAAACATTTTTTGTTTTCAACCTCTCCTAGAAACTATTAATTGTAGGTTAATAATATCCCGAGTTCTCCCTTAGGATTGTTTATCAAGATATGATCGTTAATTAAACCTAACCACTGAATAACCTAGGATACGATCTTAAAATTTAATTGGGTAGTATCATTATAAATTAGGAAAATAGATTAATCAAGCTAATAACCACATATGATGCATCATTTAACCTAGGTTCTATTATCCCTAATGATTACGAATCATTAGTCATTACACATAAATTTCAAATATAACAATTACATATTGTATCAAAATTCTAGCAATGGGTTTGCAAATAAACGATCTAATGAATGCATTAAAATCATCTTTTCCCAATACCCAAAACCATACACATAGTATAACACAAACAATTTCTAAAAAGAGAAAAAAACAAAAAAACAAAGAAGGAATGCTTAAATGAGTTGCTAGTGTCGATATCGCCTTTGAATTGGCATCAGGAAGCTACCCCTCTATGGGTCTTCTCATGATGGAGAGCTTAACTCCCTCTTTGTGCTCTCGTAAAGGTCCCTCACGATTCAGCATAATCAAAACACCTCTCTTCTTTTATCTCCTTCAAAACACCCCAAAACTTTCATATTTTTAGCTGTCACACCTCATTTTGCTTTATACTAAAAACCTAGGTAATGTGACACTCATGCCTATGAAAGAACATCCGTGAATTATCTCTCACAGGTGTGAGAGAGCCTCATGGTTGTGACATATTTGTCACACCCGTGAGCAGCTTCTCATGACCCAGCCCTCTTTTATATATGTCTTTTTTATGAATGCTAGGTTTTAATGCGTGTGACAACTAGCTGCTTTGGTAGCATGAGGTGTCTTCATCTTCTAATCTATAACTACTGCAATTCACTCATGGTTGTGACAAAATTCCAACAAGCTGTTAGTGTTTGTTATACTCTTCATTCTTCATCTTTCTTGGTAATTTCTTATCTTCTTCTTATTTTAATCTTCCTCATTCTTATTCCACAAAGAAAAGTAGATATGAATCTTCAAAGAATGGCTCAAATATAGTGCTTTTGACTCACTCTAACTCTTTTTCTTCCAAATTGTTCTTCAAATTACATACGAGTCAAACTAAGTATCTTAAACAATTTCATAGCAATAATCACTAAGTTTTATGGAATAAATTTATAATCAATTAAACACAGTCAAGAACATGAAGAGTGAAGAGTGAAGAGAGCATCTCAAGACCATATATTAGTATGTATGGGCATGAAAGCTTCTCTCACGCTCATGCATCACTTCTCACGGGATGATGGTGATAAGTATCTTATGACTATAAGAGACCTCTCACGGCCGTGAGAGGTCTCTCATAGCCATAGGATACTTGTCACCATCGTGAGAAGATGTGTGAAGGGTATGAGACACTAGTAATACTCGTGACACACACAATCACAAGTATAACAAGGCTAATCACACTCGTGAGTCCATTCGCAAGCTATGAGAGAAAGGACACCTATCCATTTAATCTTAGTTTTTAAATATAAAAGGTGATGTTTTGACGGTAGAAAAATAATCATTTGGGACACAAACTAGTCAAAAGGGTTTTCTTTCATTTATCTTCATTTTTCTTTTCAATCTTCAACATGAACAGAGTCTATGGTGATAATGGTTGATGTTTGGAGCTTGAAGAAGGAGATAGAAGGCGAACTTCCCAATGTCAATTCAACGATGATATCAACACTAAGTCACAGTTAAGCTATGTCATCTTGTAAATGTTGTTAATCTTTTTTAGGATTGTTATGTTGTTTATGTTGATATAATCAGGTTTTTTTATGAATGAGCTTAATACGTTATTTGGATTGTTCTATTATGAACCTATTGCTATAATATTGAATGTAATTCATAATCGTTACATCTGATGTTTTTTAGTAGCATCTAATGGTCTTGAATCATTAGGAAGAACATAATTAGGTTAGATAAGCAGAACATGTGAGGTTACTACCTATATTGATCGTTTTTCACTTTGTATTGTAGTTGCTAAATTAAACCTAGAGAACGTATCCTAGGTTATTCGATAGCTAGGTTTAATTAATGATCGTATCTTAATTAAACACATCCTAATGGAAAATCGGGATGAAGATGTTATGATAATGGGATATGTTTAATAGTCCGAAGAGAGGTGTGAAGACGTTAGGATGATGGGATATGTTTAATTGTGTTTAGGTCGAGATTGACCCTAGGACTAGATCTTACTTATATTATTCACTTTAATCTTTTTCGATTGCTTACTTTAATTTGTTTTCAATAGTTTATTTTTACTTTATTTTCTAAATTGCTTAAAATCTCTAAACCCCACTTTTTATATTTTCCTTCCATCAATTAATTTTTTTGCAAAAATTAACCAAACATTCCCTGCGAATTTGATCATAACTCGCCACAAATAAAAATTTTAGTGTATAAAGTTAGGCAAATTTTATAGTTCACCGGACACGAGTTGTCAAAGTTTGATGCCATTATCAGGGATTGTGGTAGTTTAATTTTATTTTTTCATTTTAGTTGGTGTTTTGTGAATAAATTTTTTAATAATGTTTTCTTTTTATTATTTGTTAATTTTAAACGTTTGTGAGTGTTGGTGCATGGTAGTTACAAGATCTCCTCATAGAGAACTTGAGCAACTTGATCTGGAGATAGAGAGAATATTACGGAGATTGCATAAGGAAGCAAGAACACTTTTTTAGTAGAATTGGGATATGAATTCGAAGACATGATGGCAAACCCAAGAATCCTAAGGGATTTGGTTGAACCAGACCTAACTCAGAGACCATTATGCATTACATTTCCAAATTTTGTTGAACATGTTACTTTTTTGTTAAATTCTGGATTAATACATTTATTACCCAAATTTCATAATCTTGCAGGTGAGGATGCACACAAGCATCTCAAAGAGCTCGATGTGGTTTCTTTGAACATGAAGATTTTTGGGGTGAGGAATGAGTAGATCATTTTGAGGGCCTTCCTGTTCTCACTTAAAGATGCAGCCAAGGATTGGTTGTTCGATTTACTTGCTGGAAGTGTGAATATGTGGCTAGAGATGAAGAGATTGTTCTTGGAGAAATATTTTCTAGCATCAAAGATAGCAAGTATTCAGAAGGAAATCTGTGACATCAAACAATATAATGGCGAGTCTTTTTATAAGTATTACGAGCATTTTAAGAAGTTATGTGTCATTTTTCTGTAGCACAACATACCGAAGCAACTTCTTATCCAATGTTTCTATGAAGGATTACTACCAATGGAGAGGACTTTGGTTGATGTGGTGAGTGGTAGAGCATTTTATGGAAAGACTCCTATTGAAGACAGGATCTTGCTTAAACGAATGTTCAATTATACACAACAATTCGGCACTCTCAATGATGTTCAACGTGTAAACGAGGTAAGTACTTCATCTATCAAACACCATCTAGATGAACTAACATCTTTTGTGAAATAGATTACATTTCGACAAACATAAGTGAAAGTGTGTGGAATATATTCAAACACGAGCCATCTAACTAATGAGTGTCTGAACTTACAAGAGGGAAGTATGGAGTATGTGAATTCTGCAGGAGGGAACTTCCCAAATCAATACAACCTGTACTCGTAGATTTATAACCTAGGCTTGAAGGATCATCCCAACTTTAGTTACAGAAGGAATAGGTAGTATAATTACTTCAAAAATCGATCACAAAGAGCACAATAGTTTCAACCAAAACTGCAAGGAGCACAAGGAGCCTTCTTTTCTAATTTAGGTACATCTCTTAACGAATTTATCAAGACCTTTACTGCTAGCAATCTTTAGCTTAGTCAGAGTGTGCAGCATAATAGTCAGGGTATGCAACAGTTGCAACAAAGTATGTTACAGCTTAGTCAGAATATACAACAATTTAAGTAAGAAAAAAAAGAAAACATACAGAATTTGGAAAACCAAATGGGTTAGATCGTAGTAAGGCTCAACTGATTAGAATCATAATGTGGAGGAAAGCTACCATCCTAACCTGAGGTAAAATCAAAGAATGTCAGTACAATAACCTTGAGAAGCGGAAAAGAGATTGAGCGAAAAGGAATTGGGAAAGGAAGAAAATTTGTCGTCAGCTACAAAAGTAAGTTTCAAAAGTCCCAATATTATCAAGACTAATCCTCCACTTTTTTTAGCATATTGACAAGACTGAAAAAGGAGGAGAGGGACAAAGAAATATTAGATACTTTCCAAAACTTGGAAGTAAGCATACCTTTGCTAAAGGAAATTAAGCAAGTACTAAAGTACACCAAATTCCTTTAAAAATTGTGTACACATAAAAGGAAACTAAGGGGTGATGAAAAAGTAATGATGGGTGAGAATGTGTTTGTGATATTTAGAAAGAAGATGCCTCCAAAATTCCAGGATTCAGGAATGTTTAACATTCCTTACAACATTGGTAATAATGTGATCAATGGAGCTATGTTGGATTTGGGAGCTTCAATTAATGTGATTCCTCAATCAATTTATGCTTCTTTGAATTTGGGTCTTTTGAAAGAAATAAGTGCGACCATACAATTGTTTAACTATACTAATGCTTATCTTGATGGTGTGGTTGAGGATGTTTTGGTGGAGGCTAATAAGCTAGTGTTTTGTGCAGATTTTTATGTTATGGATATGAATGATGGCACTTCATACAATCTGATACCTTATTGGGCACACTATTTCTCAATACAACTTAAAATGAGATAGATGTTTGTGAGGGCACCCTTACAATGGAATTTGATTGGGAAGTGATTTATTTTAATAATTTTAATGCCATGAAACATCCTCCTGATGATTACTATGTTTTTTCTGTTGATTTAATTGATCCTTTGGTACAAGAAATGTTTAAATTAAGTTGCAAGGATCATTTAAAAATAATTTGACTGAGGAATTGGAAGCAGAAGCTAACATTGATGTTAAAATGAGAGAAGAGCTAATGGAAGCACCGGCCGCTTTGGAATCATTAGAGAATTCTCCAAAATGGTATGATTTGGCTTCTCTAAAACTATTTGAAACTTACCAGAAATTGTTGCCTTTTGATGTATAGGCATTAGAATTGGAACTGAAGTCACTCCCTAACCACCTTAAGCATGTTAAGAGATCAGCAAACTCTCCTAGTCATCATTTTAGCAGAGTTAATTTCGAATTAAGAGGACAAGCTAGTTCAAGTGCTAAGAGAGAATATGAAGGCAATTGGGTGGATGATCGCAGATATCCAAGGGATAAGCCCATTTATATACATGCATCACATTTTTTTAGAAGAGGATGTAAAATCAACAAGGTAAGCTTAGTGTAAACTGAATCCTCCGATGATGGAAGTAGTGACGAAGGAAGTACTTAAGCTTCTTAATGTGGGGTTATTTACCTGATCTCCTATAATAAGTGGGTAAGTCTTACCCAAGGGGTTTCAAAGAAGTCCGGAATCATCGTTGTGAAAAATTAGGAAGGTCAGAGTGCAAACTGGGTGGTAAGTATGTATTGACTATAGGAAGTTGAATTATAAAACTCATAAAGACCACTTTCCCCTTCCCTTTATTGATCAGATGCTTGAGAGATTAGTTGGCTTTGATTATTATTTCTTTCTAGATGGCTTTTCAGGTTATCTTTAGATCTCGAGTGCATCGAAAGATCAGGAGAAGACCATATTCACATGCCTATTCAGAATGTTATCTTACAAAAAGATGTCATTTGGATTATATAACACACCAACTACATTCCAAAGATGTATGGTAAGCATTTTTTCTAAGTATATTGAGAAGATTATTGAGGTATTCATGATTTTAGTATATATGGTTCTTTTGATGACTGCGGTAAGAATCTTGTTATTATCTAGGAACAATGTATTGACCTTATGTTGAACTGGAAGAAATGTCATTTTATGGTGGATCAAGATATTGTTTTAGGCCATGTTATATCTGTTAGGGGTATTGAGGTAAACAAATTTAAGGTTGATCTGATTTTTTCTTTACCTTACCCCTTTACTGTGTGGGAAATGCGTTCTTTTCTTAGGTATGTAGGTTTTTATCTAAAGTTCATTAAGGAATTTTCACAAATAACTGCACCATTATGAAAGCTCTTGCAACAAGATGTCTTCTTTGATTTCGATGAGAAGTGTAAAGAAGCATTCAATAAATTTAAGCAGCTTCTAACATACCCACCATTGATTTAGCTGCCATATTGGAACCTCCGTTTCCAGATCATGTGTGATGCCAGTGATTATGTAATGGGGGAATTTACATGACAAAGAGTGGGAAAAGCTTTGCATGCCATCTACTATGCTTCCAAGACTCTAAACCCAACTCAATTGAATTGTTCAACTATTGAAAAAGAACTATTTTTTGGTTTTTTCTTTAGAAAAACTTAGATTGTGTTTGCTTGATGCTAAAGTAATTGTTTACTCTAACCATGCATCCTTATGATACTTGCTCACAAAGAAGGAAGCAAAGTTGAGGTTAATCAGATGGATTCTCCTCCTTTAATAATTTGACTTGGAGATTAAAGATAAGAAGGGGGAAGAAACATGGTGGCTGACCATATTAGACATTTAATAAAGGAAGAAGATGACATCCCTCTATAAGAAAACTTTGGGATTAGCAATTATTTTTTGATGATGTGACACCACCATAGTATGCAGACATTATCAATTTTTTAGTTACTAGTGACTTACTTGTTGGTTTATCAACGACATAGAAGGATAAGTTGAGGAAGGAAGCGAATTATTACAATTGAGATGACCATATCTTTACAGGCACTACGCACTAAGCATTGTGTTTGCTTGGTGCTAAAGTAATTTTTTATTCTAACCATGCAGACTTACGATACTTGGTCACAAAGAAGGAAGCAAAATTTAGGCTAATTAGATGGATTCTCCTCCTTTAATAATTTGACTTGGAGATTAGAGATAAGAAGGGGGCAGAAACATGGTGGCTGACCATCTTAGACATTTAATAAAGGAAGAAGATGACATCCCTCTATAAGAAAAATTTTAGGATTAACAATTATTTTCTGATGATGTGACACCACCATAGTATGCAGACATTATCAATTTTTTAGTTACTAGTGAATTACTTGTTAGTTTGTCAACGACACAGAAGGATAAGTTGAGGAAGGAAGCGAAGTATTACAGTTGAGATGACCCATATCTTTAGAAGCACTACACAGATCAAGTCATTTAGAGCTATGTACCTGAAAGTGAAACATCCTCAATCTTAGCCTTTTGCCATTCGTATGCCACTTAATCTTAGAGTAAAAAGGACGACTTATAAAGTTTTGGAGAGTGACTTCTACTAGTCAACATTGTTCAGAGATGCATATACCTTCTGTAAATCATGTGATAGATGCCAGTGGTCAAGCGACCTGTCCCGTGAGGATCAATTGCCATAAACTCCTTTACTTTTCTATGAAAATTTTTGACGTTTGGGGTATTGACTTTATGGAACCTTTTCCCCTTCTTTTGGCTTTACTTGTATATTACCTGTATTTGATTATGTTTCAAAACTGGTGGAAGAAAAGCCACCAGAATAATGATGCCAAAGTTGTTGTAGTTTTTATTAAGGCTAACATTCTTTTTAGGTTCGGGGTACCAAAAGCAATCATTAGCAATCTGTTATAGTCTAAATAAAACAATATAAATTAAATTCTATCTAGACCAATTAGAGACAAGCGCACCCCATCAATAAGTAATATAGATAGGTAAGAACCGGATATCATTCCCAAGGGAAATTCCAACGCGTAAGACAATTAAATTAAATGATAAAAAATAAAAAAAAATTTACTCGAACGATCAAGAATTGATTGATTTTAAAATAAATTAAATTAAAGTAAGCAAATCAAGGAAATATGAAAAATTGCAAGGTATGAATTAAAATGACTAGATTTAATCAAATGAAAAAATTTGGTTAAGGTATTAGATTTCAATTAGATTGGACACTAAAAATAAAATTGTAACGGTGGATTGATCTAAGAAATATTTCACTTAATCAAATTGAAACCAACGTTCATGAGTGTTCCCTTCTCTTCTAAATCCGAGTTACCCACTTGGTTCATAGATAATTCGAAATAAAATGAGTTAAATGTAAGAAGCCTAAAATTAAGTTCGTTAATTCTAGGTATCCTCACACAAGATCCTCAGGTTGGTCTACACTTTAGTCTCAAGTATGTCACTTGATTAATTTTATGACAAATTAAATCCCATTAGTTGTGGCATTTAATCATCTAAGGTCTTAATCTAGGCGATCAAGCTAAATTAGGACTAAATATGCATTCAATCAAGGAAAAATCAATACCATAAAAATTGTTCCAATCTAATATCAATCATAACCTTAACCAAAAAGAAAAACTTACTCACACATATTTATCAATGTATCATAAATCATGGTCATATCATATGTTTGCATTGATCAAATCCACATAATTAAAATAAATATGGAGTAATAAAAAAATAAAAACATTTCCGCAGCTGAATTTTCTCTA
The DNA here is from genome assembly GCA_027575705.1 of Erythroxylum echinodendron. NCBI lineage: Eukaryota > Viridiplantae > Streptophyta > Magnoliopsida > Malpighiales > Erythroxylaceae > Erythroxylum > Erythroxylum echinodendron. Next base: position 22,108 of record JANZXR010343242.1, read on the forward strand.
CTGCCGATGTCATTTACCGCTGTTGTATTTTCTCTCATGAAACGCCCTTTTGTTTGCGCATAGCTACTATAATTTTTTTCTTCTATTGCCAACCTCTGCTTCCTCTTCTATCTTACACCCTGATGTGACAAATAAAATTATGGTTTGGTCCACACACATTCACTTTATGCACACTAACTCTCTTTTAGCTTAACAACATTTTTTTCTCTTCTTCTTTATGTGCCGCCAGCTGCCGCAAGTCTCTACTCCACTCGCTCCTTCTGTTTTCGTTTCCTTTTTTCCCAGCTACTTGCGTCAAATAGCCACCAGCTGCTTTGGTTTGCTCTCTAAAGCCACCAGCTGCAATGTCGTGAGTGGAGTGCCAGCAGCTCACGTTTTCTTTCTATCTTTTTTTCACACCATCGAGCTACTCTCTCCTTATTTCTCCGGACCACTCACGCTACTCTTCTTCAGTTTTTTCTGTTTTTCTTTTTTTCTCTCTCTAGATCACGCCACCCTCTTCTCTTTTCTTCTCTTTTTGTTTTTTCTCTCTCTAGATCATGCCACTCTACTCTCCTCTTATTTTCTAGACCTCTCACGCACTCTTTTCCACTCCCTCATGTTTTCATTTCCCTTGTTTCCCATTTCAGCCACTCTCTTCTCTTATTTTTCACCACTCACGCTACTCACTTTTCTTCTTATTTTCCAGACCATTCACGCTACTCCTCCTCATGCACACACCTCTTATTATTTTTCAGACCATTCATGCTACCTTCTTTCTCAAAAAACACCTCCAGATCACGTAGAGAGACAGACTTTGGTCCCTTTGTTCAGTGATGAAAAAAAACAAAAAACTCTCTTGTTGTGGAAACAGCTGCGAGGTAATAATCACAGAGCATTTCTTGTGTTCTCCCTCTTATCGTCCAAATGCCATCTACTTTATTTGCTATCTTACCTCTCAAAGAAAAGGAAAGCTCCTGGTCCCTAAGGGTTGTGCGTTGGCTCCTTTCTTTTGGAAAAATGAATGGAAATGTGTTGTTGTAGGCTAGCTGTAAGTGGGGGCTGTAGCATGGTGGAAGCATGGAGCTTGTGTTGATGGAAGTGAAGGCTGAGTTGGTGGGGGGCTGCTATGGAGTAGCTATTTCAGTGGAGTGAAATAATGAAATGTGGGGCTGATGTTGTCTCTGCTGAAGCTTAAAAATTATGTTGAATATGATGCTTGGGAATTTATTTCTCCTAAATTCCGGCTCAGAAAAATCTGAAATTAGTCCCAAAAAATTCGTATATGAGTCAAACATTTAAGTATAAAGTTTTAGAATTTTTGGCTAAACCAATCTCGAGATAAGAATCCCACAACGACCAAAGGTCAAGTATGCCAGAAACCCAGAATTTGCTTCTTTTGAGAGTTTTTCTTACTTTAGGCTTTTAAATGTCCCTAATTTAATATGTGCCTAAAATTAGAAAAAATAACTCTTAATTGGTGCATTTAATCATTAAATGGACAAGAGTTAAGTAAATTATAAATCTAAAATCAACGTAAAATGCCCATTAACAACACCCCCACACTTGAATTGTTGCTTGTCCTCTAGCAACTTACTTGGATCACAACCAACATATTCTGTCATTTTATTTTCAACGAAAATCAAGTGCTTACAATCCTTTAAACTTCGACAACTCAAGTATTAAGCAACACATGTATCATAATATTTTCATCAATACACATAAACAAAATCAAAGGTAGATATAAATGATCAAAAGCAAGTATAAAATTAAAATGGACCTTCCTCACTATATTCACTCATGTGGCTTAAGTGTATAAGGGTTGTGTTTCACTCAAAGCTTCCTCTAAGAGATTACACTATCATAGGCTTGCAAATTCACCTATT
>JANZXR010343301.1:6305-23953 GCA_027575705.1 Erythroxylum echinodendron
GTATAATTAATTAATACTAATTAATAATACTTTAATAAAAATTAATTAATTAACTATGATTAATTCATTAACTATTACGTGATTTATTTTATGTTATTCATTCAGTAGCATGTTATTTTTTCATCCTATAATATTTTTTCATCCTATAATTTAAATATACTTATACTTAAAATAATAGTTAACGGATTAATTTTGATATAATTAATAGTTATTATAATATAATCGATTAATTATATATAATATATATAATTATGTTATTATACATAGTATAAAATAATGAATAATAATAAACAGTTCTTACTATTTAAATATACTTTAGTCATGGTTAAATAATTAATTTTGATATAATTAATAGTTATTAGAATTTAATTAATTAATTCAATTATTAGTAATAATTATTGGTATATAATTATTGGATTTATGAAAATATAGTTACTTGATTAAGTATTCAATATTAATATTTGGCATATGTGCTACTGTATTAATAATTGTTGATAATTATTATTAATTGTTACTTAGTTTATATCACTGAATATTTTTTCATCTTATTATTTCATTATGCTTAAATAATAGTTAATAAATTAATCATAGTTAATTAATTAATTTTGATATGAGTAATAGTTATTATAACGTAATAAATTAATTCAATTAATAATAATAATTATTGGAATATATTTAATTATTTTATTATTAAAATATAGTTATTTCATTAAGTAGTCAATATTAATATTTGGTATATATGTTATTGTATTAATAATTATTGTTAATTATTATTAATTATTATATAGTTTATATCGCCGAATATTTTTTCATCCTATTATTTCAATATACTTAAATAATTGTAATGAATCATTGTTAATTAATTAATTTTGATATAATTAATAGTTATTAGACTATCCTAAATTAATTCAATTATTATTAACAATTATTGGAATATATTTAATTATTTGATTTGTTAAAATATAATTACTTGATTAAGTAGTCAATATTAATATTTGATATATTACGTTTATGCAAATATATCAACGGGACTTTTACTCCCACCGGATGCAGATATCTTATTCATGAAAAAGAGACACTTGTTTGTCTTTAATTAGAATAACAAATAAAAAAAATAAATGAGATGTCACGGGTGTAACTTAACGTCCCATACAGTGTAACGGGTGTGATTTGTTAAATTACCCCTGTGAATAAGTGTATAACATTGTCACGAATGCGAGTGTGACTGTCAATATATTATATATATATATATATATATATATATATAGTTGTGACATTATATATATATAATAATTAATTAGTTATTTCATTAATTGTATAATTAATTAATACTAATTAATAATACTTTAATAAAAATTAATTAATTAACTATGATTAATTCATTAACTATTATTTAAGTGTATTAAAATAATAGTGAAAAGTAAGCCCGTGACTTCATAGTTACAGGTGTGCCAGCCTTTTGTATAAACATAATATTATTATATAGTAATTGATAATAATTAGCAATTAATACTTCATGTTTTCTATAATATATATACTTAATATTGATATATAGTAGCTAATAATATAATAATTAGTCATAAGTTAAGATATCACAGGTGTGACAATAAATGTCACACCTGTGACACTCATTCACGGGCCGACGTGACTGCCTTTTATATAAACATAACATTATGATATTGTAATTGATAATAATTAGCAATTAATAGCTCATGTTTTCAATAATATATATACTCAATATTAATATATAGTAGCTAATAATATAATAATTAGTCATAAGTTTATATATTAAGATATTAATATATAAAATTTAATGATAATAGACACGTTATGATTAAGATTTAAATTTAATATTAATATATAAAAAATAATAACAATTAACAATTAATAATGCACGATTATAAATAACATATAAAATTAATATTAACATTCGATACTTAATAAAATAGTAATTATGAGTATATAGTGTATATGTTGATGATAAATTTTTTTTACTAAATATTTTTTATCCTATAATTTAAATATAATTATACTTAAATTATAATAATGTTATTATGCATATTTGGTCTGAAATAATGAATAATAATAAACAGTTGATATTAATTTGAATTATTTTAACATACTTAAATATTATTAATTTTTATATAAAATAAATAAGCTTATACTTAATTAAGTAGTCAATATTAATATTTGATGGATATGTTACTGTATTAATAATTATGATTTATAAGATTTGGTTCCGCCCTAACCCTAACACGTGTTTTCGTTAGCAAAGTGATATCAGAACTTACAGGTCATCCTCATGATTCTAGTTTCGAATCGCAACAACAACCCGGTAGTTTTTGCGGAACTATGGGGAGATAAACCATAGCCTTTGGTGTCATAATGATCTTGCGCTCGCAGAAGCGTGGTAGGTTTATAAGATTTGATTTCGTCCTAACCCTAACACGTGTTTCCATTGGCAAAGTATATATATATGGGCACAAAGCAACTATACACATCATTAGGCGACAAGGTATTTTACATACAAGTTTTTCATCCAGAGCCGAAGCTGAAAAAGCTTTAGCCGAATTCAAAACACCTATTTTGAAACCACAATACAAACAAGTGTTAGAACAACCTATCCCAGATACAAAGATGAAATCTTTAGGCAAACCTATCAATATGGATCGCATCAATTCAGTCCCTTCAAAAACCATCCAAATAGAAGCCCGCAAACTCACATCTGAAATGTTTACGACTGTTTCCAATCATTAAACACATGGACCGAAGCCCAAAATATCTTCCAATACTATCCACAAAACCGAGGGAAGTATGGACCTAAAGCCATTATTTTCCCAGATGCAGACCTATTAACCACTTACTTATTTTTTCAAAGTGGACTTATTGATACAATTTATCTTACTAATCTACATATTCTCTCTGAATTCCCCACTAGATTTATCCAAGCTGTTAAAAATTACAAGGATCACTTTGCTAAAGATAGAAAAATCTTTATCAAAATCTTTAGCAGTTATCCCATTTTCAAGGAAAATGATATAATCAAAGATGCAGAGATAAAATTATCTCGCATTGCTTTTCTCACCAATGGGATTAGCAATGGTATTTGTCCAGCTATAGATGAGCCACCACAGCATCCATTTGAATGGGAATTGATAAATCAATTCAATTTGCACTGTCTCAAAGGTGTCTTTATCCAATGAGCTACAATCACTACCGAATCAACTATCAAAGTAAATTAAAAAGGACTAAGTCAAATCATGGTTTCTACTTATAAATCTGCAATCACACTAGATGCTCTTCAAATCATCAAACAATTTTTATTAGCATTTTGCAACATGGAAGGCATTTTTAGCGATCTTACACTATTATGGAAAAATGCAATTTGTCACCAACTTCAACTCCATTCTTTACACAAATGTCAGTATTGTCCATCTACTCAAAGTACCTACGAAGGAAAAAAAGAGGATGACGTAGCATCAATTGAAGCAATAATCGAAGAGTGAAGTAGTTAAAATAATCAGCTACATGTAGGCCATGTAGGCCTCTCTTTTTGTAAATAATTGTACTATATTTGCTTTTGCTTTTAGAAACGTTAAAAATCTTTTACTTTAGTATTTTCTTTTAGTCTCATCTTACTTTCCCTTTTGCTTTATGTCAATTAGATTCCTTACCTTTTACTTTTGTTCCCTTTTACTTTATGTCAATTAGATTCCTTACCTTTTACTTTTGCAGGCCACCTGTTTTGGCCTCTTCTCTTTTTCATTTCTACATAATATAAGCCTTCGAAGCTTTCTGAACTATGAAATAAATTCTCTCTTCTTACCATCTCTCTCTAAATCCTCGCTTCTGCCTGGGATTGGCTTTTCGAGGAAATGAAAGAGGTATGAATTGAAGCTTATTTCATCAATATGTTTACCTACACTATGTATCTCTTCTTTATTAATCTATCCATCATTCATTATTAGTTCATACTAAATGTTTAGATTCAAACCTCAGTATTTTTCCTTTCTTTCTTTCAGACATGAATATGGCTTATTTTGAACGAAATGAAGGAGCAGATTAATTGGACCAACTTTTAACTAGATATCATGCTTATAATAAACAAGCTCATCATTCAAGAGATGCTCAAAGATATATCAGGATGTATGACACAGCTCAAATGATAGAACATATTAAGCAATTAAAAGCAATTAATCTAGAAGACAAAAATTTTCTTTTTATGATTAATCATCTTATCGATTAATAATTTCTTCATTGTATTCAACATATTATATTAATATCAAGTTTTCTTCTTCCTTTCATAACTTATTTTGAAATTAAAGCTCAGCTCAAACATTTAATTAAGCACTGTTCTAAAATCGAAGAAAATCAAAATAAATGGATGGAAACATATGAAGGATATCTTGAACAAGCCCAACTAAATAACAATGATATTCTAAAATTGAAGCAACTCAGATAATTCTATTTCTTAAACATATCTGACAAAATAATAGGCAAAATAAAAAAGAATTTTGGAATGAAATTAACTATGTTATAGATTAAATTTACTATGATTATTCCATTTTCTGCACTTACTTTTCTTGCTTTCTTTTATATTTAACCATATCATGCATATCTTATTAACACTGATAACATTTATTAATATCCTCATTCTTGGCTTTATTTACATTCGACCATGTCTATTCATGCTTATAATTAGTCTTCTTATACTCAGTACACCTCATGAATACATATTTCATAGTTTTATTAGTTCCATTTCATTTCATGGATTTAATCGTTTATTATGTCAATATTTACTAGATCAGATCTTTAACCCTGATATAGATTATGAAAATCTATGTTAATTACTTGTTCGTTCCTACATATGATATCTATAGTTTATATTAAGTATAATTGATATTAAGAAATGACAACATCTAATTGTATTATTTGTAAGCAATTAGTCGAACAGATTAAATCCACTGAACAATTACAAACTCAATATTATAATGAATTTAATCACTTTGAAAACTGTTATAATTATCTTCAGTTTGTCATATCAAATCCAGCAGCCCTAAAGCCAATTAAAGATCAATTAGATTTAGCTCAACAATTATATGTTTTTAATACAAATGAAATAAATTATTTAGAAAGAACATTAAACGATCATCAAGCAAGTACTTGTTATCATTCAATATAGTATAATGGTGAATAAAATTGACCAAAAACAAGATTCAACTATTTTAGATTATGATAATTTAGAATTAACAGAATCTTCAGAAACTTTTCATATTAATACATTATTATCTAATGACAAATAAAAACAAATTTCAAAAACTTAGCTAAATTTAAAATCAGGTCAAGATATTCAACACTATTTATTTCAAAGTATAATCAATCATAAAAATATTATTTATTTTGGTAAAATAGTATATGAAACCCCTATACGAATTGATCAATATAATGGACATATAAGAATTAACCTAATTGATCAAGAACAAATAAGTAGACAATTACAAAAAATCCCTCTAGACAAATGACTCAAAATTGGTTATATTTATCTTTCTACAATTTAGATTCTGTTAAAATTCACTTTTCAAGAAGAAATTGATTCTCCTATACGAATGGCCATTATAGATGAAAGAATGGCTAATTTAAATGATCAAATATAGGTATAATGAATTGAAATCTTAGTTATGGAAAAATTAAATTTAATACTCGATTAAAATTAGGTATACCTTTAAAATCCCATAAATTGGATGAAACTATAACCATCGCTTATAAATTTTATAAAGAAAATCGTATGACAATCGAACAATTTCCTTTTTCTATCACTTATCAAATTAGTTATGCATTAACAAATTCTCATCCTAGTATCGAATTTAAAAATACTGATAAAATTTATATTGATCAATTATTTAATGATGTTGAAAAAGTAGGAACAAATTTTAGAACTAAATTAAGAACATTACCTGCAATTCAATATCCTATTCAATTACAGCCATCTATAGATCGAAGGCATTCTTTTTCAGAACCATCATCTTCTTCATCTCCCCAATTAATAAAATCACAGTCTCTACGATTATCCAAACCAATTCGATTCATCAAACCTGAAAAAGGTAAAGAACAAGATGTTAAAATTACTGCCCCTGTTACTCCGAATCCTACAATAGAAAATTCAATAAGACTTGAAGATATTAAGAATCAAATAACTGATTTAACTAGTTATATAAAACATACATTATGAGTGTTACACAATATATTAAGGACTTAAAGGAACAACAAAATAATTTTAGAAAAAATTACTGAATTAATACCGGTGGAAACAAGTACTATACAACTAATTCAACAATTAATTAAGGAAAGTCAACAACAACTACATATTATACAAGATGTAGAACAAAAATTAGAGAAAGAATTAAAAGAACGAAAAGAAGTAACAATGACCCCAAAAATGGTATCAGATCCTATTACATTAGTAAGGCCACGGATATTCCAGAAGAAGAATCATTAGAACAAATTGAACGAAATATACAAACTCAACTATCTGACATTACGCAGTTAGTATAAAATTTAACTTTACATACTAATACTGAAACAATTCATCAAATCACTGATCAAGATGAAATTATTTATGGCTATGAATCAGATCAAAAAGTTTATGTTGAACAACCTAAAAGTAGTACACCCAAAGAACAGCAAGTAGGCAGACAACATGTAAAAAGAGAAAATATAAGTGGTGATAAATGTAAAAAAGAACAGCAACATTCTTATCAATGGCAAGCAGATGATTTTATTAACCAACATGGATATTATCAAAAAGGATAAAAAATAAGTAGATACCCTACTAAATAGACTCCCAAACATATTTCATTAGGAGCTGATGGAATATTAAACCTAGATTGTGTATTACAACCTGAAAATTTAATAATTGAATGGGCAAATAATTTACAATTATTAATTCAAATTGAAAAACCCTTTGGTTAATTAGAAAATAAAGGATTATTATGGAATTTTATTACCTATAAAACTTCTGGAATACTGCAAAGCTCTTTATTAGATAATGCAAAAGGAATTAAAAATACAGCTTTATATCAAAATACAACAAGTAATATTCAAACATTTCATATTATATCTGGAGAAATTTACAAAGAATTTTTAGGAAAAGATATTCTTTCCTTTAAACACGAAGTATCAAATAATGAACGAATAAAAGCCTTATGGAATTTAAATAATATGAGACTATGTGATATATGTTATTTAGATGAATATATATGTGAATTTAAAAAATATTATTATAAATTAACTAGATCCGAACAAGAAATGTATATTCATATATTTATTCAAAACTACCATATTTTATGAATCAAAAAGTCGAAACATAATTTCAAGAAAAAAGAGACAATCGAATTTATAGCCTATAATTTAGGAGGAGCTATTCTTACAACTTAAGAACTTTTAGCAGAACAATGTTTGAAACACAACTAAAATGCATATTAAGACATAAAAATATGCAATTATGTTGCTATAAAAATGCAAAAGTACCACAGCAATATGGATGTGAATCAAAAGCTATTAAACATCACAAAGGCTCTAACCAAAGCAAATGAAAATTCTATAAACCATATAAATCATATCGATGGAAACGATATCCTCATAAATATTATAAAAAGCATCTGTTTATTCCTTATAAAAATCAATTTAGAAGATATAAATATAGACAATTTAAACCCAAACAACAAGACTATCCTCAAAAGAAAAAATCATATAGATGATGGTTATGTAAAGAAGAAGGACATTATGCAAATACTTGTCCTAAACGAAAAACTAGTCATCAAAATAATCAATATAAAGAAAAACTTAATATATTACAATTAGTTATCCAAGAAAATTTAGAACCTATATAATCTGACTATAATACCGATTCTACTATATCTTCAATTTATCAGTATGAATCGCAAACTGATTCAGAATCGTCAATTGAATCCAAATATGACATTTATTCAAGTAATAATTCAGAATAAAATGATTAATGCATATATAGACACAAGAGCTATGATTTTTATTGCTCTAAACAATTATTAGCTAACTGGAAAAAACTAGATAAACCATTACAAATACGTATAGCTGATGGAAGCTTTAAATTAATTTGGTACATAAGCTATTATAATAATATTATAATAGAAAAATTTACATTTTCAGTACCTTCTATTTATCAACAAGAATCAGAATTATCATTAATTTTAGGAAATAATTTTTTTAAAACTATATAACCCATTTTGTCAATATATACATTATATTACATTAAAAACTCCAAATATTAAAGCTCTAAATCAAAAAGCAATAATTCTTAAAATTCCTATCATACTACATATTATCAAAAATTACAACTCCTGACCACTAAATTAGACTATCTTCAATTCTATCTTCTTAACAATATTTCTATTCAACTAGAAATCGAAACATTATTACAGAACGTTTGTAGTGAAAATCCACTTGACCCAATTAAAAATCATAATCAACAATTAATTGAAATCAAACTCAAGGATCCTACACAAGAACTTAATATTCGAAATAATATACCATACACTCAACAAGATGTACAAGAATTTATAACCGAATGCTCAGATTTATTAGAAAAACAATTAATCTCACTTAGCATAAGTAAACATTCTGCACCTGTATTTTATGTAAATAATAATGCTGAACAAATACGAGGAAAAAGAAGAATGATTATAAATTATAAAAAACTAAATGAAGCTACTATTGAAGATGCCTATAAGCTATCACGAAAAGATTGTATTATAATAAATTAAAAGGACATATATGGTTTACAACTTTGGATTCAAAATCTAGATATTGGCAATTAAGATTACATGAAAAATACCAAACCTTTAATTGCTTTTACCTGTCCACCTAAAAAACATTATCAATGGAATGTATTACATTTTGGTTTAAAACAAGAGCCAAGTATTTATCAAAGATTCATGGATAATAATTTAGAAGGTTTAAAAGAATTCACATTTGTTTATATCGACGATATTATTATCTACTCCAATCAGGATAAAATAGATCTTTTAAAAAAGGTTAAAATAGTTCTTCAACGTTGTCTAGAAAAAGGATTAATTTTAAGTCAAAAGAAAGTAAAATTAACGCAACAGAATATAGAATATTTAGGGATTGAATTTCAAAATGGATATTTAAAATTAAAACCTAATATTTTAAACAAAATTCATCAATTTCCTAATCAATTAACAAATAGGACGCATGTACAAAGATTTCTAGGTATTTAAAATTATATTTCAGACCAAGGATTCTTTAAGAATTTAGCTAAAGAACGAAAATTGCTACAACTTAAATATACTACTAAAACACCATGGACTTGGACCGATGCAAATACTGAAGTTGTTAAGAAATTAAAATCATTATGCAAGGATTTACCTGTTCTATATAATTATCTACTGATGGATACAGTGCTAATTCAAATTGATGCTAGTATGGATACAAGGGCAAGATGCCTTTTAGCATAACCACCCAATCAAAAGAAGTATTTACTTTGCAAGTATATAAACGGGATATTCAATCCCACTGAATTAAAATATCCAATCCATAAAAAGGAAACATTGGCCTGTCTCAAAACTTTAAGAAAATGGCGCATTGATCTATTACCCGTTGAATTCTTTATACAAACAGATTCCAAGTATCTATGTGGATTTATCCGTTACAATATAAAAACCAATTATAATCAAGTTCGTCTCATCAGATGGTAACTTGAACTTAATGAATATCAATTTAACATCAAATATATAAAATCTACTGACAATTTTCTTGCAGATATCTTAACCAGAGAATGGAAGCAGCAATAACCAGTCTTGAAGATTCACTTGCACAAAAGGAAATAGAGTTAATCAATTTACAGCAACAAGTTGGTACCATTACCAAAGAAATAAACCAGTTACGTACCACCATCCAATTATTGAAACAAACTACCAAAGATCAACCATCTTCTTCCATCCAAATTCCTTTAACTAGTCCGATCACTACAAATACCTCTCAAACCACTATTCCTCTCATCACACCACAACAAATTACTCAAACCTCTGGTATCCAAGAAAATTAAAATCATTATGCAGGATTTACCTGTTCTATATAATTATCTACTGATGGATACACTGCTGGTTCAAATTGATGTCAGTATGGATACATAGGCATGATGCCTTTTAGCACAACTACCCAATCAAAAGAAGTATTTACTTTGCAAGTATATAAACGGGACATTCAATCCTGCCGAATTAAAATATCCAATCCATGAAAAGGAAACATTGGCCTGTCTCAAAACTTTGAGAAAATGGCACATTGATCTATTACCCGTTGAATTCATTATACAAATAGATTCCAAGTATCTATGTGGATTTATCCGCTACAGTACAAAAACCAATTATAATCAAGGTTGTCTCATCAGATGGAAACTCGAACTTAATGAATATCAATTTACCATCCAATATATAAAATCTACTGACAATTTTTTTACAGATATTTTAACTAAAAAATGGAAGTAGCAATAACCAGTCTTGAAGATTCACTTGCACAAAAGGAAATAGAGTTAATCAATTTATAGGAACAAGTTGGTACCATTACCAAAGAAATAAACCAGTTACGTACCACCATCTAATTATTGAAACAAACTACCAAAGATCAAACATCTTCTTCCATCCAAACTCCTTCAATTTGTCCAATCACTACAAATACCTCTCAAACCGCTACTCTCATCACACCACAACAAATTACTCAAACCTCTGCTATCCAACCAAATTAAAATCATTATGTAAGATTTACCTGTTCTATATAATTATCTGCCGATGGATACACTGCTGGTTCAAATTAATGCCAGTATGGATATATAGGCAGGATGCCTTTTAGCACAACCACCCAATCAAAAGAAGTATCTACTTTGCAAGTATATAAACAGGATATTCAATCTCACTGAATTAAGATATCCAATTCATGAAAAGTAAACATTGGCCTGTCTCAAAACTTTGAGGAAATGGATCATTGATCTATTACCCGTTGAATTTATTTACATTTTCAGTACCTTCTATTTATCAACAAGAATAAGAATTACCATTAATTTTAGAAAATAATTTTTTAAAACTATATAACCCATTTTGTCAATATTTACATTATATTACATTAAAAACTACAAATATTAAAGCTCTAAATAAAAAAACAATAATTCTTAAAATTCTTATCTATCATACTACATATTATCAAAAATTACAACTCCTGGCCACTAAATTAGACTATCTTCAATGCTATCTTATTAACAGGTATAAGTAGATTTAGGACCGTTAACCTTAACTCAAGTTTTGGTTAGCAAAGTGGTATCAGAGCTAACTTATATCTATGACGTGTCTAGTTCGAATCCCAGCATTGGAATATATGCCTTGACAATGGATTAACTTAAAGGTAGCAGAAGTGTGGTGGGTATAAGTAGATTTGGGACTGTTAACCTCAACTCGAGTTTTGGTTAGCAAAGTTGGTATAAGTAGATTTGGGACCGTTAACCTCAACTCAAGTTTTGGTTAGCAAAGTGCCATCAGAGCTAACTTATATCTATGACGTGCCTAGTTCGAATCCCAGCAAAGTGTAAACTAAATGAAGATACTATTGGAGATGTCTATAAACTACCACGAAAAGTTATAAATAAATTAAAAGTACATATATGGTTTACAACTTTGGATGCAAAATTTGGATATTGGCAATTAAGATTACATGAAAATACCAAACCTTTAAATGCTTTTACATGTGCATCTCAAAAACATTATCAATAGAATGTATTACCTTTTGGTTTAAAACAAGAGCCAGTATTTATCAAAGATTCATGGATAATAATTTAGAAGGTTTAGAAGAATTCACATTTGTTGATATCGACGATATTATTATCTACTTCAATCAGGATAAAATAGATCATTTAAAAAAGGTTAAAATAGATCATTTAAAATAGCTATGATACCATTTTTGGGGATGATGGATCTAAAAAAGAACGCCTTCGATCTATAGATGGCTGTAATTGAATAGGATATTGAATTGCAGGTAATGTTCTTAATTTAGTTCTAAAATTTGTTCCTACTTTTGCAACATCATTAAATGCTTGATCAATATAAATTTTATCAGTATTTTTAAATTCGATACTATGATGAGAATTTGTTAATGCATAACTAATTTGATAAGTGATAAAAAAGGAAATTGTCTGGTTGTCATAATATTTTCTTTATAAAATTTATAAGCAATGGTTATAGTTTCGTTCAATTTATGGGATTTTAAAGGTATACCTAATTTTAATCGAGTAATAAATTCAATTTTTCCATAAGCGAGATTTCCATTCATAATACCTATAATTTGATCATTTAAATTAGTCATTCTTTTAGATACAATGGCCATTCGTATAAGGGAATCAATTCCTTCTTGAAAAGTAGATTTTAACAGAATCTGAATTGTAAAAAGATGAATATAACCAATTTTGAGTCGTTTTTCTAGAGGGATTTTTTGTAATTGTCTAATTATTTGTTCTTGATCAATTAATTTAATTCTTATATGTCCATTACATTGATCAATTCGTATAGGGGTTTCATGTACTATTTTACCAAAATAAATAATATTTTTACGATTGATTATATTTTGAAATAAAGAGTGTTGAATATCTTGACCTGATTTTAAATTTAGCTAAGTTTTTGAAAATTGTTTTTGTTTGTCATTAGATAATAGATAATAATTTATTAATATGAAAAGTTCCTAAAGATTCTGTTAATTCTAAATTATTAACATCTAAAATAGTTGAATATTGTTTTTGTAACACCTGGTATCTGATTTACCCGGTACAGCAGAGACTAATGTCATTAAAACTAGGACATTGAATTATAATTTTTGATGACATCAAATTAATGATGTTTGACATTTTTTTCGGTCATCACAGGAAATTGCATGAGCGGTTTTTAAAGAACTAGTACAAGAGGGGCATTTTTGTAAATAATGAACAAAGTGGCTTATAAAAGAAGCTAACTACAAATAAGACAAAAACTTGTCTTTCTCCTCCTCCCTCACTTACGAGAATTCACCATGGAAGCTTTCTCTAAAAAATTTCAAGCTTTGTAACAAGAATGTGAGGGAGAATCAAGCCGATTAGTCAATATAAAACGGTAAGCGTCAATCCCGACACTTGATTCTACTGATTGGAATTTAGTTTCTCATTTTTTTCCATGGCTATGAAACCCATTTGATGAAATTTATGGGTTTGATGATTTTGATGATGGATTCTTATTCTTTGATGTCTAATGACAAATTAACATGAGGAAATTTTCATTGTTATGGTGATTTGGGGCTAAACCAAAACCAAGGGTTTTGGAGTTCAAAGCTGCCAAGGGAGGCAGATTCGTAGGTCCTCCTTATACATTTGTTTTGAGCTGTTTAACCTATGAATTTGGAGAAACTCAAAACTTGGAAGTTGTAGATACAGATGTCTACTGTATCCTTGATTTTTTTTAAGAATTTAGGTTGAGTCAATCAAATGAGATAAGTCCCGAATTGAAGAATACCAGCGGGATTGAAAAACGAAACGAAAGTTAATTGTTTGAGGACTTTAGAGTCAGAATTGGATGATGAGTTCTCATTATGAAATGCTCGAAAATGTGTCATCTAAGTTCTGTATAAAGATAATTTTAATTGGATGAGTATCCTGTGAGAGATGGCTAAATAAGTGAAGGGTTTTACTGATCTTAATGACACAGAAGATAACAAAAACAGGAAAGCTTTATAAAAATCACAATAAATGCAAATTTCATCATTTTTGAGCTGTCTTTGGATATGTGATAGAAATATGATTCTATTGAAAATTGAGATTTGAATCACCTCAATTGGATGAAAAATGAATAAGTTATAATGATTTGAGACAGGAAGGGTCCAACTCATGATAGAATATTAAGGCTGACTGTAAATGGGGTATTTGGAAGCCTTAATGACCGAATTAGAAAATGGTCATAAAAGGAAAAATTTGAATTTATATGTTAGTTAGAGGTATGTAAATTTTGAGAATCATTGGACCTATGTAGAAAAAGTTATGCCTCCGCGAATGAGACCTGCACAGATAAATCCATTAAACCGAATAGGTTCAAGTATGATTAAGCTAATTAAGACATGAAGAATCAAGTATTCGAAACTGTAAGCTAAATTTGGACATAATGAAGTTCAAGATTCCTTTTCAATGGAAAATTTGGCTTGAAACCATTTTGACCATTATAGAAGAAAATATACATTTTAATAATGTATGTTAAGAAATGAGATTTATCTAATGATGACTAATGCAGGTACATGTAATTTTTATGCATGCTACCCAATAGCTTGTGAAAGCATACGAGGAATAGAACTATAAGTTGTACCTAGTACCTCTCAAGTTCAAGAAGATTAGAAAAGAGATAAGAACCCCCGAGATAGTCTAGGTGAGTATAATCATGCTACTATACTTGTGTAATAATCCTTTTTTTTATCTTGCAGCCTGTTGAATTGTTCTCGAATCTGTATGACTTGTTTGATATATGACTCCAAGTGATTGAGTCTAGTATGTTGCAAACCACATTGGCTAGATGATATTTAGATTCTTTACATCTTCTGGTTCCCTTATTATGTTGAACCTATTAATTGCAATTCTTTGATGAACCAAATTTTTTCTTGTTAGCCATGATTGATGAGTTCACAGGATATTCAGCTGGTGGAGTACATTATCAGACCATGTTTACATAGGTAACTCACCAGTGATGGGTTAGATTCGGGTCCTACCTGGAGAGGACAGGCCTCCAGGGGTAGGGTTAGGCCAACCTTGTCTACAATCAGAAAATAGGGAGATATGCTGTACTAACATGCCTCTATCTCTTCTTAAGAAAATCAGAAAATCAAAACTCAGAAATGAGAAATAGAACTCAGAAATTGAAATCCTGTGGAATTCTATCAAAGAAATAACCCAGAACTCAGAAAAAAAAATTCAGAACCAGATTCTTTTTATAATAGAATAATTCATATTGAGATTTACTATTGATACTCATGTGATTGTTGCATTTGAAATTTCCACCTGTTTATTATTAATACCATGTATTGTTGTTTAGAATGTCACAGACCATTCTTGTGAAGCTAGCCTTGTGTTACCTAGCCTCATAAGCATGGTAGCATGTTTATATCTCACTGAGTCATGTTGTAGACTCACCTCTCACTATCATCATTTCAGGGGATTAGCAGATCGTACGAGAGAGAAATCTAAGCCTTTTGAGACTCACTTGGATAAGCAGACAGGTAATTTTTTTGGGCATGATGTTAATTGCATATGCTCATAGTTGCTCCATGGTTTTTCATAATCATATGTACATGATACAGGTATGGATATGCTATGTTATTGAGAATGATGTTAGTTAATGATATGAGATGATTAGATTGGCAGATCATAAGTAGATAATTTATGTTAGAATTACAGATTGAGATACTTGCTTCATTTAAAACCGTTAAGTAGGTATAGGGATTAATTGGACAAATGAATGGGTCGTGCTGAATTTTCGGTAGAATACAGAAAAATTAGGCTTACTATGGGTTTTGGTGGCATTAAGCCTACCCATTCCCAAGTGCCAATATGGTCCAAAAAGGCGGGTCGTGTCAAATGGTATCAGAGCTAAAGGTTTCATAGCTAACGATTTCATAAGAGTAAGGATGTGTGCGAGAATGAGAAGTAGAATGGATAGGGTACTAACCATACAAAGAACCCTAAACACATCAAATATATTTCAAATACCTTCTTAGTCTTAAGTAGCCCAGTAAAATAGAGATGATGAGAATGTTGAAAAAGCATAGTGAATGAGAACGAGGATGACACCATGGAGCATAGGATCTGCATAATGTCAATAGCATATTATTTTTGATAAATCATTATATCTAAATGATTTAAAAATTTATTTCCATAATAAAGATGCCTCCTAAAAGAAGAACACCTCCTCAACGAGGACGAGGTTGTCCTAGAAAGAGGGAAATTCTGAATGCTGTACCTGATGTCGAGTCCGTACAGCAAGAGCAACAAGAAGAAAAATCTCCACCCAGAGTTAGGAGGAGATCAGAGATAGAAAATGAACCTGAACCCCCAGTTGCTCGATGGGAAGATGTTAGAACCTTACAACAAAGAATAGAAGCCTTAGAAGCAGAGAATCGAGCCTTAAGAGAAAGGCAAGAAGTTCTAGAATTGAGAGAAGAAGTAAGAATACTCAGAGAAAGAGAGAGAGAAAGACCTCAAGGTGTATCCAAAGTTGCTCCTGCACCACCATAGCCAGTGCAAATGCCTAGAGGATTACCTAGGCGAGCTTTAGATGATGAAGGGGGTAAGTATTAATGATTTCTTGAAATTACACACCCCTGAGTTTGGTGGTGAGAGATATAAGGATCCCTAAGAGTTTATTACTCATATTGAGAAAATGGTCTGGAGATTGACCTGGTCTGATGCACGGATCGTAGAATTAGTGGGGGTTAAATTGATAAAGAATGCCTGGGAATAGTTCTAGAGGAATATCGAGGATCAATTATATTCCTCCGACCTAGGAATTCTTTAAACAAGCATTAATAAATGAGTTTATTTCTCCATATGAAAGACAGAATCAAGCCCTGCAATTTGAAAGGCTCAGACAAAGCTTTGGTATGAGTGTGAATGATTATGTAAGTGAATTTCTACGCTTATGCAAATTTGCTACAGCAATTGTGCCTACTGAAGCTGCAAAAATGGAAAGATACAAGTTGGGACTCATACCTTCCTTGTATGGTACTGTTATAGCTATTGACTTCCCCAATTTGTCGAAGTTGATTGATAAGACTCAATAAGTGGAAGCAAAATTTTAAGAGGGGAGAGCAGAAAGAGAATGGAGAAAGAAAGGTAAAGGTCAGAGCAGTAGAGGCCGTAAAGAAAGAGATAGCTTTCGGATGAGACAAATAGAACAAACAATATAGTCTACTCCTCCAAAACCACAGAGAGGGGGTCAAGATAGAGGTAGAAATCCAGACGCATCAGTATTTTCAGCACCTAGTGGTACACAAAACCCAACTAAGAATAGATCACAGCAACCTACAACACAGCCACAAACTAGAACTGCTTGTAATGTTTGTGGTAAAAATCATCATAAACCCTATATACTCTGTTTCAGAGGTTGCTATAGGTGTGGACAACATGGTCACTTCGTTAAAGATTGGCCAATGCAAGAAAATCAAGCAGCTCCACCCCCAGTTTCGCAAACTACTATGCAGATAGACAGATCTGTTAATAGAGGCCCAGTTGGTAGAGGTAGACCTCAAGGCCAAGCTCCCACCCAGAATACGGGGCAGATGCCAGCACTAGCCCCAACAAATAGAGGTCAGGAGGAGAGTGTTTGCTGTAAATCACTAAGAAGCACAGGCCTCTAATACAACTATAACAGGTAATTCTATGCAAAACTCTTGATATTCAATTGAATTGCATAAAATGTATATGCTTTGTTATGACAAAGATGTGAATTTTCTTTTATTATGATGATAAAATAATGTTGATATAGGTATAATCCTCATCCAGAACGAGAATGCTAAAGTGCTATTTGACTCGGGTGCCACTCATTCATTTA
>JANZXR010343329.1:0-23947 GCA_027575705.1 Erythroxylum echinodendron
TATTATTATTATTATTATTATTATTATTATTATTATTATTATTATTATTATTATTATTATTATTATTATTATTAAATCAGATTCATAGTTGAACAATAAACAAACAAATGAGTAATGAAATAAAAAGAAAAAGAAAAAGTGGAAAAAGTCACGGGTGTGACTTTTGAAATTTCACACTCATGACTTTTTTCATTTCTTCTATTGCTTTTTAATAGAAATAAATTTAATAATAATAAGGAATAACATAAATTTAATGATAAAAACATTAATAACATAATGAACTTAATAATAATAATAACAATAATAATAATAATAATAATAATAATAATAATAATTTATATATTGTTAACTTAATAATAATATTAATACTAATAATAATAATAAGAGACATAATTAATAAATTTAATAATGTAATAATAATAAGTATAACAATCACGAAAATTAATTAATAAAAATATAAATATAAATATAATAATAATAATAATAATAATAATAATAATAATAAATTTAATAAATTTAATAATAATAAGGAAATTAATAATTTTATGAATAATAATTAACATTCTTAAGAAAAATAATAAAATTATTAATAATAAGTAATATACTCAAGTAGAAAATTAATAATAATAATAATAAGAATTATTAAATTAATAAGAATAAGCAATTTAATAAGAAGAAGAAAATTAGTAATGATAAGAATTTTGTTATAATAATAATAATAAAATTAATTAATAAAATTAATAATGATAATGAATATAATCATAATAATCAAAATAAATTAATTTAATAATAATAAGGAGTTTAATAATAATAGTAATAATAATAATAATAATAATAATAATAATAATAATAATAAATATAATTATTAAATTTAATAATAATAAGTATAATAATCATTTAAAAATTAATAATCATAATAATTAATTATTATATTTTTTATTAATGTAATAATTAAATTTCAACTTTAATTTTAAATTTTATTTGTCACAATATTATTATTAAATTTAAATTAAAAAAGTCAAAAATATAAATTATAAAGTAGTAATAATATTTTCTTGTTAATGTAATAATTAAATTTTAACTTAATTTTTTTTAAAGTCATAGGAGTATAACTAAATTTAAAACAAAAGAAAAAAATATAACTAACAACTAAAAGATATTTTACTTATATATTAACAAATAACTAATAATGAATAATTACATTTAATTATAATTTGAACACACTCAAATTAATTAAATACATTTTAATTAATCAATATGTTAATTAGATTTTATTAGTTAATTAATTATATGTATATATATAATATTTTACTAAAAAGACAAAAGATATATGCACTAATTATATTTTAATTAATTAATTAATGATAATTTAATTATATTTACTTAAAAAATGAAAACAGATATATAATTGTCATAGTTTTCAGAGTTTTAGAGTCGTGATCGTGTACATGCACCATTGCAACTTTCTTCCTTCATTAGTAGAGTCGCGAGACACAATCGCGACATCCCTTGTTTTTCAACAGAGTCACAATCGTGCTGAACCACGATCGCGACATTCCACATGCTTTGTAGCACGATCGTGACTTGCTATGTTTTCTTCCTTCATTTTCTTCCTTTCTTGCCATTTTTTACTTGAAAACAAAAGTTTTCAGACAACATTTTCTTCTAATCAAATGTTCCTCTATGTCTGAAGTTTCTAATGACAACAAATTGATTCATTTTGGTCTAGTATCGTGCAAGTTATGATCAAAATACTCTATATCATTACTGTATCACAACCTCATCAAATCCTCATTCCTTAACATTAAACTCATTTAAATTCATTTCTATAAACACTCAATAGATTCACGTATGCCAATAGTAAAAACGCAGTATATTTATAAATCAACTTGGATGAAGTGCCAGCACTCTTCCTAAGCATGGTTTCAATGACTTTTCAAGCTCAAACTTCACTTCAACTCCATCTTATAACATACACATCATCATCAGTGCTTTGCCAAACAAAAACAAGAGAGCTGCAAAATTCTTTCTCCTTACAAAAACACATGACTTGGTGCCAAAAGTCACGAGCGTGCTTCAGCACGATTGCGACGTCCCCTTCTCACAACCTTGAGAAACAAAAGTCACGCCCCTAATTTTTTCTCTTCTCCATCTTTGATTTAATTCGTATGCCCAATCCAATTTATTTTCATGTATATTTTATTTTATGCTATTTTATTTTATTTGTGAGTGTATTTATTAAATTCCCACCATAAATTCTTTTTTCTATTATCTTAATTTTATTTTAGTTATATATTTTTTATTTTATTAAAATTTCCCCAATTTTATTTTATTAAAAACAATAAGAAATTTAATAATAATAATTAATATAATAAATCATACTAATAATAATTTCTTATAGTAACTAGAAAATTATTAATAAATTTAATAATAATAAGGAATTTAATAATAATAATAATAATAATAATAATAAATGTAATTAATAAAATTAATAATAATAAATAATAAAATTAATAAAATTAAAGAGAATCATAAATTTAATAATAATAAGAACAAAATTCATAGTAATATGGAATTTAATAATAATAGAAATAAAATTAATTAATAAAATTAAAATAATGATAAAATTAAAAATAAATAAAATTGTCAAAAATAACGCATTTAATAATAATAATAATTAATAAATAAAATTAATAATCATAATAATATTTTTTAACAATAACTAGAGCATTAATAATAATAAGATTAATAAAATTATTAATAATAAGGAACTGAATAATAATAATAATAATAATAATAATAATAATAATAATAATAATAATAATAATAATAATAATAATAATAATAATAATATATTAAAATTATTATATATACTTAACTAGGAAATTAATAATAATCATAAGAATAATATTATTCATAAGAATAATGACATCATTATAATAATAATTAATTATTATTTGATAAGCCGATATGAAAGAAGGCACAGGGTTTGTTGCGGCTTGGATTGAATGTCAGTCGTTCTTTTTAATTAAAACGTTGATGTATTAATTGCAGCACAGAATAGGCACAGGGTTAGTGGAATAGACAATCTGACTCCCCCCTCAAGAATCTGTAGTAAACCACGCGTGGCATGGGACTGCAAGTGGCACGTGCGTAAGTACCCAATAATGAGTTAGAAAAGAGGAGAATTTAATTTACGAGATGTGTCAACTTAGAGTGGGTCACATCAGAGTTATAGGGAAAGGACTCATGGGGTGATTCAGTGGGTGTATGGCGGTTCGTTTTATTCTAGGGACTCGGAGCTCATGGGCTAACCTGAAAGGATCTTTGGTTTTTTTTTTTTGGTTATACATTATGTATTTCAGTTTCGTTAGACTAATCCTAAGCTCCTAAGATCCCATCCTTAGAATCTTAAAAGAGGTAAATCTGAAACTCCAAATTTCCTCAGGTTCTTACGTAACCTGTACACTTTTATGCACAAGGAATCATCACATACTAATTGTTCAACCGTTGATTGATCACTGGTCCCTACTTGGTATCAGGTTCCCATCAGCCTCAGGTTTCTAGTAGTTCAAACTCCCACACTGCCACTAGAAGTGAGACATCCCTAATTGATCCAACTAAGGAGCATTCACAGGAAACTAGAGGATCATCAACAGGGAAAATTTCCCTTCTCTCTCTTTGGTGACTCGAACTCAAGACCTCCTATAAAAGAGAGACTGAAGTAAGGAGTTGAAACCAATTTAAGTTTATCTATGAGCGCTTGGTTTCCATGTAACAAAAATAAAAATAGATATAATTATTAGAATTATGATTATTGGTTAAAATGAAAGAATAATTACTATTATTATTAATAGTTGGTTTGTAAAATATATTAAGAAATAAAAATTTATTCAATTTTTGTTTTATATTAAATTTTAAATATATTTTAATTGATTATATTTAATTTATAGACCCTGTTTATAACGACGTAATGCTTAAAATCAAATATATTGCGTTCTATTAAGAGCAGAGAGCAGGTTTATTAAGAAAGGGAAATATATGAAAACTGAATTTGTAGCTTCAGATGATTCAATGGATAATCCTGATAAGAAGCATTCAATGATTCATAGTTGGAACAAGAGAAAGTAGGGATGTCAATGGGCCGGCCCAGGCTTGGGCCGAAGATGGCCCGGCTCGACCTGTTGAAAAAAGTATGCGGGCGGGCCAAGCCCACGGCACGGGCGGGTCGAATATGGCCTGTGGGCCGTGTCCTATCGGCCAGTGGCCGGCCTGCCTAGCCCATCCGGACCACGGGCCGCTCATCGGGCCTGAGTCGGCCCGAGCATTTAATTTATTTTTAAAAGTTTTTAAGACAATTTTAAAAAATTGTTGTTGTATTTTTAAAAATTCATAAATTATAAATTATGATATAATCATTTACAGTAAAATGTAAAATGAAATTACTTATAAATTATACAAAAATATTTATATAAAAAGTTAATAACTTAATAGTTGTAGTAAATCTACTATCTTTTACTTGAACAGATCGCAAATATCCAGAAACATTGGTATGTAATTGAATTGTATTTACTTATATTTCGTATGAATAACTTTACATGTATTTATACATATATTATTATCTGATGAGATATTGAAGATTGTATGAGATACATAAGATAAAATCAAATGGATTGCATGAGATTACATTTGATAAGATATTGAGGAAGAAATCATATCTATGAGATTGCTTGAAGATCTGCATATATTTATCAGCTATTACGGTCTAAACAAAACAATATAAATTAAGTTCTACCTAGACGAAACTAAAGGCAAGTGTACCTCTCAACCTTTGAGGATAAGGGATCCGAGGTCTTACCAAATGTGCGATGAGGTCAGCAAATAACCTTGGATGATCCTCCTTTGCAGCTGGTGCTTCCTTGGCCTTCTTGCTATCCTCCTGACTCTCTTCTTCTTGACTCCTTTCCACTTCTTTATCCTTCTGCTTCTCCTTAACTTCCTCAAGTTGTCTACCACTCCTTAATAAGATTGCCTTTGCATTTCTCTCAGGTTGGCCTCAGTAGTGCTAGGCAATGAACCCGAAGGTCTTTCCTTTAACAATCTTGCAATCTGGTTAATCTGATTCTCCAAATTTCTGATAGAAGATTCTTGATTCTGCATCCTAACCTCAGTGGTGGAAATGTACTTCGAGAGTAGTTCTTCAAGATTGTATTTCTCAGGTGGCACAGGATTTGGAGCCTTAAAACCTGGAAGTGGCTGTCTCTGAACATTGGATGACTGCGGTTATACCATCTAATCATTCCGCCAAGAGAAGTTTGGATGATTCCTCCACCCTGGGTTATAGGTGTTAGAATATGGATCTCCTCCTTTTCTATTATAATTGCCTACATAATGGGCCTCTTCTTTCTCTTGAGCAAAAAGATTCCCAATTTGACACTCAGAAGATGCATGGGCATCTCCACCTTAATGCTCGCATATGGCACAACTCCTCAGTGAAGAACTAGCTCCTCCTTTCACACTGTGCATCAGATTATCCAGCGTTTTCATCAAAACATCCATCTGAGCTGATAAAACCACTATATTGTCTACTACACGAGCTCCTGTAGGTTGTCTGGGATGCCTTTCTGTATGATACCAAAAGTTGCTAGTGGCCATCTCATCAATCAACCTGTAGGCCTGATCTCGTATCTTTCTCATTAAAATACCTCCTACTACAGCATCTATGGTACTCTTGGTCGATAGTGTCATTCCTATATAAAAAGTATTGACCTGCTATAATGTGGAGAACCCATGACTAAGACACTGTGTCAACATATCCCGAAATCGCTCCCACGCTTCATATAGACTTTCATTTTCATATTGGGTGAAGGAAGTGATCTCATTCTTCATCTTTGCAACCTTAGCAGGAGGAAAAAAATTAACCAGAAATAATCTCATCATCTCATCCCACGTAGTAATCGATCTTGACTGCAAACTGACTAACCATACTCTGGCCTTATCCCTTAAAAAAATGGGAATAACCTTAATCTCACTGCATCATCCGACACTCCATTTTACTTGAACAGATCGCAAATATCCATAAAGGTCTCCAAATGGGTGTTCGGATCCTCCAAAGGTAATCCTCCAAACTGAGATGCTCTCACCATGGATGTAATGCTGTGAGGAATCTCAAAACTCGCAGCTGTGATCGTCGACCTTATAATGGGAGGCATGAGTCTATTATTGTGTCCAATAGTCAAATCTATCATGGTTAACTCCCTTCTCTCTTCAGGATGTGCTATCAGCACCTCATCATGTTGTTCCATCTCTACAAACTGCTCTTCTCTAATCCTTTTTTCTGTGTTACTATTTTGAGCCAATTTGGTTTCCTTAAGTAACCTGCGAGCAATTTTTTCAATCTCAGTATCAAGTAGCAAATTCTCGAGCTTTTGACCATGAGTGAGCGTAAACAAAATGAAAATAAATAATTAAAAAAAGCAATAATAATAGATCTAAGAATTGAAAATAAAACACACCAAATTAAATCAATCAAGTGAACAACTAAAATACGCAAATAAACAACGAAGCAAGAATTAAATATGATACAATTAACACCGTCTAACCTAATGACTCACAATAAAGAAAAATTTCCCGATAGCGACGCCAAAAACTTATTACGATCTAAAGAAAACAATATAAATTAAGTTCTACCTAGACGAAACTAGAGGCAAGTGTATCTCGTCGACAAGTAATATAAAACGGTAAGAACCGGATATCATACCCAAGGGATTCCAACATGCAAGACAATTAAATTAAACGATGCAAAATTACTAGAATGATCAAGAATTAATTGATTCGGAAATAAAATAAAGTAAGCGAATCAAGGAAATATGCAAGATGCAAAGTACGAATTAAAAAAACTAACTAGATTTAATCAAATGATAAAAATTAGTTAAGGTGTCAGATTTCAATTGGATTGGGCACTAAAAATCATAACGGTGGATTGATCTAGGAATTACTTCACTTAAGCAAGTCAAACCTAATGTTCATAGGAATTCCTTTGTCTTCTAAATCCGAGTTACCGACTTGGTTCATAGATAATTTGGAATAAAAGGTATTCAATACGAGAAACCTAAAATTAAGTTCATTAATCCTAGGTATCCTCATACAAGTCCTGAAGTTGGTTTACACTTTAGTCTTAAGTATGTTGCTTGATTAATTTTCTGACAAATTAAATCCCATTGGTTATGGCATTCAATCATCTAAGGCCTTAATCTATGTGATCAAGCTAAATTAGGACTAAAAATGCATTCAATCAAGCAAAAACCAACACCACAAAAATTGTCCTAATCTAATATCAATCCTGACCTTAACCAAAAACAAACTTACTCATACATATCCATCAATGCAATACAAATCATAGTCATAGTATATAATTACATTAAGTAAATCCACAAGAATAAATAAGGAATAAAAATAAATTAAATCCCAGCAAAACCATAGCTGCTGGGATTGAAAAACTTTGGCCAAGTTGCTGTCTTCCTTTTAAGGCTTGCGTGAATGGAGACTTTTATGTTGTTGGAGGGTTGTGTTGCTTTTGTTTCACTATAACGCCACTCTCTTTTCTTCCCTGTTTATTGACGTGACTAATAACATTGATGGTCCACCTTCTTGCCACTTTATTCACGCACGTTCGTTCTTTTTCACTCTGTATTGAATATGTAATGAATGGCCCTCCAGCTGCTACTTTCTTCGTTTCTCTTTGGTTCTTGTTCTATCTTCAGCTATAGCTCTCTCCTTCCATTGACGCACTTCCACTGTTTACACTATCTCCTCCTATTCACGCCCAACTGCTGGATTCACTCTCTCCCTTGTTTACGTTCTCCAACTACTATTGTTCTGCAATCTCTACTCCACTCTCACTGTTTTTCTTTTTTTTATGCTGCTCTCACTACTCACGCAGCTCTCTTTTTTCTGTAATCTCTACTCCTTCCTGGTGTAGCTCTCTCTTATTTTTTTCTCCAATGTTACTCACGCTATCTCCTCTTCACGCACAGCTGCTGGCTTCACTCTCTCCTCTTCACGCCCTTCAACTACTCTCTCTTTTTTATCTGTGTTGCTGATGATCTTTTTCAAGGTTTTTGGTCCATCTCATTTTACGCCCAATCACGTCCTCTTTTGTTTGCAGCTAGCTAATGCTTCTTTTTTCTATCTGTTACACTACTCTCATCTATTTTTTCTTTTTTTCTGCATGTCCAGCCTCTCTATCACGCGCACTACTGTCCTTCCAACACCACCATCTATCTCCTTCTTTTCCCAGCCTTCTTGTTGTTGTTTGATTCTATTTTCAACGCCTCCAGCTACTCTCACGCTCCTCACTCTTTCTTTGTCTTTTTCGCTGTCCTCTCTTCCAATGCATTCGTCACTCTTTCTTCCCTTTGCCTTTCTTTCTTAACATAGTCTTCTCTTTTTTAACGTGTTCACGCTAATCTCTGCTTTCACTCACGCACCCAGTGTTTTTTCAACGCAATTCCAACCTCTCTACATGCCAGCTCCCTCTCCTTTTTCACATATAGCCAACCTTGTTCTTTTGGCCAAAACGTTAATGTTTTTGGCCACCTAAAAATGTTAACCTTTTTTTTTTACTTTGCTTCTTTTAAGATCTTCTCTTGCTTTAGGCATTTAAAGGTTCCAAATTTAACGTGTGCCTAAAATTAAAATAGATAACTCTTAATTAGTGCAATTTAAACATTAAATGAACAAGTGTTTAGCAAATTATCTATCTAAATTTAATATAAAATGTCCATTAACATCAGCCCCCCTCAAGCTCACGGTGGGTGGCCACAGTGAGCTTGTCACAAAATTTTTGAAAGGCGGATGAAGATAAAGCTTTGGTCATGATGTCGGCAATTTGATGGCTTGAAGAAAGATGTCGAATTGCTAGTGTCTTGTTGGTAACCAGATCTCTGACAAAATGAATATCAATCTTAATGTGTTTTGTGTGAGTCTGAGTGATTGGCTTTGCAGCAAGAAATTTGGCATCAAGATTATCACACCAAAGTGTAGGCGTGAGGTAAGGGAAGTTAATTTCACCAAGGAGAGATTTAAGCCAACAAATTTCAGTAGAAGCAAGAGCTATACTTCGATATTCAGCTTCAGTACTAGATCTGGCAACAGTAGGTTGTTTATTAGCACTCCAAGAAATGAGATTTGGTCCAAGAAAGATACAATAGCCAAAAGTGGAGCGGCGATCATAAGGACAATCTGCCCAGTCAGCATCACAGTAAGCATGAATGGAAAGAGATGTTGTTTGTGTAAAATGGATACCAGAAGTGGGTGTAGAGCAAAGGTAATAAAGTATCCGTTTAACAGCAGTCTAGTGAATGTTA
This sequence comes from Erythroxylum echinodendron, assembly GCA_027575705.1. Taxonomy (NCBI): domain Eukaryota; kingdom Viridiplantae; phylum Streptophyta; class Magnoliopsida; order Malpighiales; family Erythroxylaceae; genus Erythroxylum; species Erythroxylum echinodendron. The sequence continues at coordinate 9,369 of JANZXR010343329.1, forward strand.
GTAGGACAATGGAGAAATTGAGAGACTTTATTAACTGCAGATTGAATATCGGGGTGGATAAGACAGAGATATTAGAGAGCACCAACTGTACTTCGATATTCTGAAGGATTAGTGAGAGGTGTTCCATGGTTTTTTGAGAGAGGAAGAGTGGGAGTTATTGGTGTGATGGTGGGTATGGATTAAGCAAGACCTGTGCGGAGAAGAAGATCTTTGGTGTATTTGATTTGGGTAAGTAGGAGTCCAGTAGAAGTGCATTTGGCCTCCATACTAAGAAAGTAATGAAGATGGTCAGATCTTTAATGGAAAATTCAGTGTTTAGGTTATGAATGAGATTGGTGATGAAAGAAGGTGAAGAGCCAGTAATTAAGATATCATTGACATAGACTAGAAGAAAAGTGGTATGAACAAATAGAGAAGTGTCGAATTTGGTAGAGATGAACTTGAGATCAAGTAGTTTTTGACTTAGTTGATGAAACCAAGCTCGCAGAGCCTGCTTTAGATCATAAAGAGCTTTTTGAAGACGACAAACATGAGAAGGCTTGTGAGGGTCAATAAAGCCAGGAGGTTGAGCCATGTAAATTTGTTCTTGCAGGTGTCTATTGAGAAAGGCATTTTTGACATCAAGTTGACGAATGGACCAATTTTTAGACAGAGCAATAGTGATGATGAGGCGGATGGTAGTGGGTTTGACTACAAGACTAAAAGTATCTGTGTAGTCTATACCAGGAGTCTGATGATAGCCTTTTGCCACTAAACGGGCTTTGTATCGATTTAGAGTGCCATTAGAATTTCTTTTTGTTCGAAAGACCAATTTACATCCAACAATATTGGCATTAGGTAGGGCGGGAACAACAGTCCAAGTATGATTGCGATGGAAGCAATGAACTCATCAAGCATAGCTTGTTGCCAGTATGGGTATTTGTTGTCTTGAATGAAGGAGGTAGGATCGAGTTCATGTGAGGTTTGTGTATGGGTAGAATAGGTGACATAATCAGATAGGATTCAGGGAACACAAGTGTTATCAAGTGTGCGAGTAATCATTTGATGTTGAGGTAATGGGGAACGGGGTGAAGGGGTTGAAATGGTCTTAGGTGGGGAAGAAATGGGTGTTACTGGTAGAGGTAGAGAGATGGTAGAGAGAGAGGGTGTGTTAGGGATGAGAGAAGGGAAAGTGGCATATAGAAAAATATTTTCAAGAAAATGGACATGTCGAGAGATGTAAAGTTTGGAGGTGTTAGGGTCAATGCAACGATATCCTTTGTATTGTGTCGAATACCCAATAAAGACACATTATATAGATTTTGGGGTAAGTTTGTCTGTACGTGTTGCCCTAAAGAAAGGAAAACAAGCGCAACCAAAAACATGAAGGTGAGACAGACCAGGTGGCTTGAGAAAAATAATTTCATAAGGGGATTTGTGATGAAGAATAGGTGTCAGGAATAGATTAATGAGATATGTAGCTGTAGAGAATGCATCAAACCATAGGGATTTAGGTAGAGAGGCATGTAAGAGAAGAGTAAGGCCAGTTTTAGTGATATGACGAATTTTTCACTCAGCAAGGCCATTTTGTTGTGGGGTATGAGGACATGAAATGCAATAAGAGATGCTATGTGTGGTGAGATAAGTGGCAAAGGCGCCTTTAATGAGTTCAGGAGCTCTATCACAATGGAAGGTTTTAATGGTAGTGGAAAAGAGATTTTCAGTATTTGTTTTAAAGATTTGAAACTGAGAAAGAGCTTGATTTTTGGGAGTTAAAAGGAAAAATCCAAGTGTATCGACTAAAGTCATCAATGAAAATTATGAAGGAGCAATAACCAGAAAGAGAGATAGATGGTGATGGTCCCTAAATATCATAATGAATAATTTTTATTGGCATGGTAGAGACATGAGAAGATAAAGGAAATGGAAGACGAGTACTTTTTTCTAATAAACAGGAAGGACAATTATTCATTACATGTGATGGAAATTTAAAAGGAAGAGACAACCTAGAAAGTATGGCAAAATAAGGGTGACCCAGACATTGATGCCACCAAGTGAGCAAAGTGGACGTAGCTTGGAGAGCCATCGGATTATTGAAGTGGTGTGGGATCTTGATAAGATAGAGATTATTGTGGATGGATCCCACAAATAGTGGCATCTTGGTTTTGAGATCCTTCTCAATATAACCAAATGGATTAAATTCAATAAGACATGAGTTATCTTTTACGAATTTAGCAACAAAGAGTAGATTTGCAGTAAGATTTAGGACAATTAAAATATTTTTAAGGTGAAGGGAACTACTTTTTGTGGAGAAAGTAATATTACCAGTAGAAGAAATAGGAAGACTTTGTCCATTACCGACAATCATTTGATTTGGACCATTGTATGGGATTTCAGATTCAACAAGTTGAGAATTCGGTATTATATGATTGGTGGCACCAGTGTCTGGAAGCCATTCAGTGATAGTGCTTGAGGAAGCATTTGGAGAATCTTGAATATTTAATGCGATAAAGGTAGTGGAAAGATTTGTAGGGTCAATTGAAGGGTGGATTGGATGATTTCGAGATTCGGAATATCTAAACCGACAGTGAGCTACAATATGGCACCATTTCCATCAAATCTGACATTGAGTAGAAGGTTTATTTGAATAATTGGTTTGCTGGGCTAAATGAGTGGACTGGGTTTGGTTGGAGTTAATATAATGGGCTAGAGAGTGTGGGTCATAGCTATATGGGCTTGTAGGCTTGAAGGTGTTGTTGGTAGTATGGGCAGGCCTGCTGGAGTTGAATGTGTAGCACGACCCATCATGTATTTGCCGTTGTCCAGAGAACCTATTAGGGTTGAAGGTGCACGAGAAGGAGCCTCTTCGTCCTCGCGCTCCTTTGTTACCACCGCGTCCACTGGTGGGTTGAGAACCTGCCAAAGAAATAGCAAATGCAATATCTCGTGGAACAAAAGGGTGAAAAGACAAGAGTCATTGCTCGTGGATAAGAAGTTTTGCTCAAAGGTCACCAAATGAAATGAGTGATTCGCGATGCTCAATCGTTATGATGAAGGATTCGTAGTCGAGAGGTAAACCATTGAGAGTGAAGAGGATAAGGTCTTCGTCCGAGATTGAACCGCCAATAGCAGCAAGTTCATCAGCAGTGTTGGAGATTATAGTAAGAAAATCAGTGACCGAGAGATCCCCCCTTTTTTAGGGTATGAAGCTTGCATCGGAGTAAAGAGCGTTGGGAGCTAGACTGCTGCAAAAAATGACGTTCAAGAGCCAACCAGAGATCACGAGCAGTGGTGCATCCAATGGCAAGTCTTGCGGTAGAGCTGGACAGGGAGGCAGTGAGGAAGCAATATACCAGTCAATCAAGTTTTTGCCACTTGATGTATTCGGGAGGGGCATCACCTGGAGTTGTAGAGGGTGGGAGGATTTAACCATTAACGTATCCAATAAGGTCAGAGGTAATGAGAATAGCTTCAATTTGGTTGTGCCAAATGAGATAATTGGATGAGTCTAATTATGTGGTTAAGAAATTTGTGATCTGGTTGAATGGTATAAGGGAGAGGTAAGGTCGGCCATTGTGATTTGTTGTGATAGGAGTTTGTTGTTTCTACTGTGTCTGTTAGGTGTTTGATAAAAGGACTATTTGTGGTTTGTGTTGTTTGCAGGATTATGGGCGGGTGTGGCTGAACAGAATGTAAATGTTTGTGGCTAATGTATAAGCTCTGATACCATGAAAACGTAGAAGAAGAAGAAGGTAATTGGTATGTAATTGAATTGTATTCACTTGTATTTCCTATGAATAGCTTTACGTGTATTTATACACATATTAGTATCTGATGAGATATTGAAGATTGTATAAGATACATAAGATAAAATCAAATGGATTGCATGAAATTTCATTTGATAAGATATTGAGGAAGAAATCATTTCCATGAGATTGCTTGAAGATCTGCATATATTTATCATTAAGGCTAGTTAAGTACCATTATTTTTCTAAACACAGGTTTTGGAATCATAGTTGTGATTTGTGAAGGAGGGGACGTGTGAAATCATAACAGAACTTGTCAGACATAAAGGGTCGTGATATAGGTGAAGCATTCTTTCTGTTGGACAAACATCATCAACACGATTCAACATGTTTGTTCCTCAATAATAGGTTTTATTATGCATATGATTGTTTACTTTTGGTTGTTGTAAAACTTTCACCAATTATAACTAATAATAATTAATTAGGTTTACAATCATATTCAAGTGGAGGCTTCATAATAGGATTTATTACGTATATGATTGTTTACTTTGGTTGCTATAAAACTTTCACCAATTATAACTAATAATGGTTAATTAGGTTTACAATAATATTCAAGTGGATGAAGCCTACATATAGAACTTTCATTCATAACTAGGCACCCTCCAAAAAGAAAAGAAAAGCTTTAAGAAACTTTGAACAACACAACAATGGCTACATAACATAATCTCTTTCTGTCTCCTCTTCTATGAGATTATATGTGATGGTTTTATTAGGACATTGATGCGAGATCTAAATTTGCATGTCGATTTTCTAAAAGCTAAGATCACTTTAAATTCTATAACATGATTGATGCATGAACACACAAAAAAACATAAATCTTACTTTATTATGAAGCTTGATCTTTTGTTTTTTTTTGTAGTTTCTCTCAAATTATGTCTTAATCTGATTCATTGCAGCTACTGTAAATGAATACGTGTCCAATATATAAATTGTTTGAGAGAATTTTACAAGTGGTACGAGGAGGGGTAAGAAAGAAATGCTAACTCTTATAGAACTTATTCTTATTTAAAATGAGGTTTAAACCTTTCAGTATTTTAATTGAAATGTAATCTTAATTTTAACTAAAATTTAATTAGAATTAGAATTAATTCTAATTAACTAATAATTGTATTTAAATAAGATTCATTACCTCATATTGGTCCTTATTTATTAAATATCTCATATTTAATATTTGCAAATTGTCAAACTTTATAATAAAGTCTAAAATAATTAAATTATATTTTCTCTCTTCAGTCATTTTTTGTGTATGACTAATTAAGTTTTTAAATATGTTGGCTCTAAATCGTATTTAGAATTAGATAAATTGAAATTTTTTGAATTTATCTTTTATTCTATAATTAAATAATTTATATCTATATATCAAGATTGATATCTGACTATGCATCATACCTATCCAAATATTATGACTTTCAAATGGGTTTTAATTAACTTTTTTTAATGTATAAATTTTAATATAATTCAATCATTTTTGTTAAATACTGTTTTAATTAGACATAGAGTATATAATCAACGTCTATTTTATTAAATTCTAGTTATATTAATTCTTTATTGTTAATATTTGTTTCTATTATGGCATTTAATAATTATTCTCAAAGTTTCATTCACCATAGTCAAGGATTTTTAGAATCAATACTAATTGAAAAAGACGAAACATTCTCTCTAATCACTTTAAGATAATATCTCTTATATTAATCACTTAATTATATTCATAAAGTTCATGTTATATCCAATAATTACTCAAATTGAGTTACCTTTAATTGTAATAGATTATAAGTGATATCAAAATATAACAATCTTTATATGAAATACCTTAGAGATCTCTAGTCAAAAACTTATTGACTGTGAAACCATTTTTGAACTCTACAAATCTCTATCTCGACAACTTTGCTTTCACTATCATTAATTTGTTCATGAGAGAGACAGTGAAGGATGAAGAGCTTTGGTGTGTTATCTAAAGGTAAGGCACTGTTAAAGGCTTTTTTTATTTTTTTAAACTCCGAAATCAAGGCTTAGAATGACTGGTATAAAGAAAAAACACTTAAGACTTTTGTTTTCTTTTTTTCAAGGCAGGGAAAAGGAGAGACCAAAAGGAGAGAGGGAGCATGTGGGCTATCTTTAGTCAAAAAACAAATGTCACAAAAACTATTTTCGACGGTTTTCTTAGACACATAGATGCGTCGAAAATATAGACATTTTTTACGCATCTAAGCGTCAAAAATCTATTTACACATAGATGCGTCGAAAATATATATTTTCGATGGTTTTCTTAGACACATAAATGCTATTTTAGATACTTTGTGTAAGTTTTTAGATGCTTTTCTCTGTCGATATTTTTCACTTTTAAACAGTCTTTTACGTCGAAAAATTTGACCATTTTTTAGTTAAAAAATAAGCTTACAATTTGCTTTGTGCATCTTTTTTAAGATCACTCACATGCATATTACTATAATAAATTTTACAAATTAATCTAAAATATGTATCTGCATATTATTATAATAAATTAACACTTTTATTAATAAATATTATATTAAACAGATTTATATGTATATAATAGCACAAATTAGTTGAAGAAAGCTGCCATTAAAATATAAATGTATAGAGTACTTGATAGTCGCAGGTGCTCTCCCAAAACATAATCAACTTCAATCTTAAATTGATTTTTGGCTACATATATGTCCATAACTAAATAAGGAAAGTAGCTAGAAGCATAAACAAATTAATTAGAAAAAGTGAGCTCAAAATCTAAAACAAGAATTAGTCTCAAATCCTCATAATAGGTAACATTTTCAAAGCTCAAACTCATTACTCATAAAGGCTAGACTCTTCCTCGACAAATACTTGATCCACAATCACTAGCTAGCACCCAGAGCATAATTACATGCTAGTCGACCATTACTATGCATCAATAAAAAAATATATCATTCATTTATTAGCACTAAAAATATAAGCATAGCAACAGTGCTATTAGACATTGACAAGTCAAATACTTATTTGAATTATGCTCATCCATCAAAATTGGCTCCACACCACCCATTCCCCGCACGCATGCATGAGATGAACAAAACGAATTAACATTTTTTATTATCTTTTGTTCTAGGATGAACAAAAGGAAAATTTTGTTTATAACAGAACCAAATTTCTAAGGTGAGGTCAACACTATTTAATGGGTCATAGTGAATGTTTTGGCATAAAAGATAACGAATTATAAAGCAGATGTTCAAAAGTGAGTCTGAATTACATCGGCTAATGGAGCACAACTGATTTGTCTGCCTTGATTCTGAGCTAGGGTACAGTAAACATCAATTTAAAAGTTAAAAAAAACATAAATCAACATTATGACTTATAGGACAAAAACATAACTTGAAGATCTTAGATAGTTGGAAATCCTTTCCCATTTGATGTAGAGAGTGAGAAATATCTAGCTTAATATAATATTATTTGAAAATATAAAAGGAAACGCCAAAAGAGCAAGGAATTACGTGTAGTTGTAGTTCTTCACAACAAAATATAATAGCGGATCAATTCTGAGGTACTTTGCTAGATTCTTAAGTAGCTTTGGACAACAAATAAACATTCAGCCTCATCTTTTTAGATACGCATCACATAGCTTACAAACACTAGTACAAAATGTTATGGAAAATGGACCTGAAGATAAGAGTCCTATGGAAGAACTATTTTTTGTTCCAAGCCGGGTTCGACCCTAGTGGTTAGTGCCTGCATGTACTACAGAAATTCAAAAATTGCAACTTCAGGAGGTGCAAAAAGTATTCCACAGATAAAAGAGAGAAAACGCTCAGCAACTCACTGTAGAAGTCAATGCAAATGCGACAAGGATGGCAATGACTACTATCCTAACCCCCTAAAGACCAAGTATCAAAGCTTGAACCTCCTAAGAAACAAAAATAAATGCCAACGTGATTAGAAATACAATGATATTGGAAAAGAAGACTGCAGTCAAGAAAAGTAGAGAGAATCATATATGAGTGCATTATCAATCTCGACAGAAAATCGTTAGGTTTTTGCCACACGATTATCTTTACTACACATTCAACTAAATTTTGCATCACAGGGGTTCAGTTAAGGGTAGGATTTGAAACCTTCATATAACGAGCCAGTAATCCAGGTCTTTTCCCAGAAGTGCCTAGTTTCACATTAAATATTTCCAATCATAATTTATAAATAGTTTTATTGAATCATATACACCCATGAGGGGTATAATGGTAAATGTTCTTTAAATAACTACAAAAGGTAGTTAATGGTTTTGTATGTAAAAACCAAACAAACGAAAGAATAACTTTAAATCTACATGTGTTTTCTTCTTCTGTGTTGCTTTTCTTCGTAAGAAGAACAAGAAGAAATAAAGATCTGTAGAATAGTTCTTTAACTGGTGGAAATCTAACAAATAATTCAAGTATATGATTTTTTGTTATTTATGCATATGTAAAGATCCTGTTTTAATAATCTATATGATTATGTTTTTTGTTTCATAATTATCTAACATTTGTATCAGAGCATTGGTTGTTTTTTATATATGCATGCTTACGTTTTTAGAAAGACCCATCGCATGCTCCATTTTGTTTGAAATTATTTCTGGATTTGTGATATATGCATGCTATGCTTCACATTGGTTTTAAATATACTGTTTCTGAACTTGTCTTCTATGGTTGGTTTACAACTTCTGCATTATATTACAAAAACTCTGTTATTAACTATGACTTCTACAGGTTTATTTGAGATTCGTCTATGACAGAAAAATATCTCTAGCAAAGCAATTTGTTGAACTCGTTAGTGTAGGTTACATGTTTTGTAACAAAGAGGCAGAAGTAACAAGAGAAGGAAAGAAAAGAAGAGAAACGAAAGAACAAAATGCAGAGAGAAGAGTAGGAAGAGTTTAAAATAAAAAGAAACCTCATAGACGTGGCCATATATATCAAAACCTTGTTTGTTTTCAAGCAAGAGGCAAAAAAGAGGCACGTTTGTTTTAGGGCTCACATTTCCTGGGTTAAAGTTTAACCCATTAACTCTATCTTGTAATAAGTTTTATTTTTAATAAACTTTGTTTAGTTAAAATAAACTTAGAAATTTTGTTGAATTAAAATTAGAAATAAGTTTTCTAATTTACACAAACTAATTAATTTAGTTCTAATTAAAATAAATTTTTATATATAATAATAAAAAATTTTAAACTAATTTTTTAGTTAAAATAAACTTAGAAATAAACTAATTTTGTTGGTTTATTTTCTAATTAAATCAATACTAATTTGTTTAGTTGAAATTAGATTAAATTTAGAAATAAACTAATTTCGTTGGTTTATTTTCTAATTAAATAAATACTAATTAGTTTAGTTTAAATTAAATTAAACTTAGAAATAAACTAATTTCGTTGGTTTATTTTCTAATTAAATCAATACTAATTTGTTTAGTTCGAATTAGATAGGAGTTTCATTAGAAATTAGTTTCTACTTAAACCAAGATAAATTGATTAGTTCAATTATAATTTAAATTAGAAATAAGTTTCTGATTCAATTTAACTTTTTCATATTTGCAAATGATTAGATTAGAAATAAGTTTCTAATTGATTAGATATTAATAGCATAAATTGATTAGTTCAATAAATTGCTAATAGAAATTAATTATTTCCATTATATGAGCATGAGTTTGCTATGTGTTAGACAAAATAATTTGTTTATTTTGTGTTAGACAAAATAATTTGTTTATTTTGTACACTCTTCTGATTCCTGAAAATTTATTTTTCAGGAAGATGTCTATTATTAAGCAGACGCCTAAGCTTATTCGATGTGAGGCACAAAAGAGACGTATTGGCAGCATGTATGTACAATTAGTTAACATGCGTTTAATGCCTGGAGATAATCTAACACAACATGTTAGTTCAATTAATAACATGATGGAAGAGTTATACTTTGGAGGTTATCTAGCTTATGCAGATGTTAAAGTAAAGTATATGACTTTACTTACGACATTAACTCAACCTCAAGGCAAACTGTTACAAATGCTCTGGAATAATATGCCTCACAAGAAGACTTATAATTTGTTAGTGATGATATTTATTAAAGAGATGAGTAGAAGGAAGTTGATTAGGACTTTGTATCCCATAGGTCTTGCAATGGAAATAGTAAGAGTTATTGTACATCGAGCTTCGCGAACTGTATCACGTGAACTCTTGAACTCATTTCCTCATATGGTTTGTTACCTATAGACTGTTCATAGGTTATAGTAAATTTACATACAATATGTATTTTTATAAGAACAAAGTCTTGATATTTATGTAATATGTTTACATATATTTTATATAGGAATTTGTCTAGAGTAATGTAATTAGGATTCGATTGTTGTATGAATGATGATTGAACACATTAGCGGACTTTTGATTTCATAAACAATTGTGATTGAATTATTTACTCTATGAACGATTAATATGACATTAACATGTATATATATTTCTTTCTTATTATAGAAACTTAGTGTTTCAAAATGGTTACTACGTCAAAGAATATTGTTGTTGAACTCAATAGGGGTGAGAAACTCACTGGTGACAATTATGAAATTTGGAGTATGAAAATCTAATATGTAATGGAGGAGCAAGAGGCTCTTGAACCATTAAACTTAACCATGGAATTTCCTAAGGAGGGCACTACAGCCTAGCATAGGAGGGACCATGATGCAAATGAATTGTGGAAAAAGAAGAACTCTTTAGCTCTCATCACGTTGCTGAGTAGCATGGATAATGATATCATACGAGAGTTCCATAAATTTGAAACTACAAAGGACATGTGGTCCGCATTGGCGGCTTGTTTTGGAGGTGCTTCAGTGACCAAAGTGAGGTCACTTACAATTAAGTTTGATACTTATAAGAAGCGCCCAAATGATTCAATTCAAAAGCATCTGAGGCAAATTTCCAATATGGGAAGTGAGTTACGTGATGTTGGTCATGAGCTTTCTGACGAGTAACAAATACAAGCTGTGATTCGTTCACTACCTCAGAGTTGGGAGCATATGAAGATGAACCTAACTCATAATGAGAACATCAAGACAATGGAAGATGCCATGAGGCATCTCATCTTATAGGAAGAGCGTCTTGAAGCCTCAAAGATGTCTTCTAAGGCATATGCAGTTAGTTCTAGCTCACATGGAGCTATGAACAAGAAACGTAAGCATCATGGTGGGCACCAGCGGAAGAAGAATAAGAAATTCAACCACTCTCCTCAGGAATCCAAGAAGAAAAAATGGAACCAGTATGGAAAGGGAAAGTGTCCCTTCAAGAAGAAGAACATGAAACATGTGACGTGCTATAATTGTGATAATAAGGGCCACTTTGCTTGAGATTGTACCGAGCCCAAGAAGGTACAACATTATAGTACAAACATTTGTTTTGTGAATGTTTCTTATTTTATTTTTCTAACTGAATCACATCCTTTGTGGATTGCAGACTCAGGAGCAACCAACCATGTAGCGAAGGATCATGATGCATTCATTAGGTTTCGTAAACTCCCACATGGTAGTCGATGGCTTTATGTAGGTGACAATTCCAGAGTTACTGTACAAGGATTTGATACGTGTAAATTAGATATACGTGGAAGGTGACCCCTTATCCTATATGACGTATTATATGCTCCACAGATTTGTAGGAATCTTTTATCTGTCTTGATATTATTTAGACTTGGTTTCAATATAAACTTCCACGGTGGTAGAATGGATTTGTATCTTGGATCTATTTATTATGGTTATGGCTTTTTATGTGATGGTTTTATAGTACTGGATGTGTTTAAGGAAAATAATAATATTAGTTATTCATTATTTATATCTAGTAATTCCAGCAATGATGCAACTTTGTGGCATGCTAGACTATGTCATATTGGTCAAAATCGAATCAGTCGGTTAGTTAAAGAAGGACTTTTAGGTAATCTAAATCAAGTAGATCTACCTACATTTGAGCATTGTTTAGCTGGTAAAATGGCGAGAAAGCCATTTGGAAAGGGAACTCTAGCTTTATATCCATTACAATTAATTCATTCTGACATCTATGATCCAATGAATGTAAGGGCTAGATGTGGGGCCATTTATTTGATCACCTTCATAGATGACTATACTCGGTATGGTCATGTCTATTTGATTTCTCATAAATTGGAAGCATTCAATTGTTTCATAAAATATATGAACTTGGTTGAGAATTAATTAGATAAGAAAATAAAAGCGTTACGAACTGATCGTGGACAAGAATACTTATAACTAAAAATTCCTAGAATCCCACAACAAATGAAGTCGTTGAAAGACAAAAGAGGATGCTATTAGCAATGATTAGGCCCATGATGGCCCAAGCAAATTTACCAATCACTTTTTGGGGTGATGCGTTGCTAACAGCCACCTATGTACTTGATCGTGTGCCTACGAAATCAGTTATTAGCACACCATATGAGTTGTGGACTGGTGGGAGATCTAACATGTAAAGTCTCAAACCTTGGGGGTGTGCAGCTTATGTTCATGATCTCTCTCACAAATATGGGAAATTAGGCCCATGAGGGAGAAAAAGTATTTTTATTAGATACTCTGAACACTCAAAAGGATATGTGCTCATTGGTGAACAAGGTCATGAAGGTGTAACTGAATTTGAATCACGAGATGTAACATTCTTGGAGAATGATTTTCCCAAGTAAGGCAAAATAGGTAAAGACCTATTGTTATATGAGATGCTTGATCAGAATGATTCTGTTACGAAGAATTAAGTTGAGGAACTTCAACTAAGTGGGAGCAATTCCACATAAAGGTTCTCTATCATGACTGATTCGAGTGGGAGCAATCAGATCCATCATGAATTAGTTTATGATGAACCTCATTTAAGAAGAAGTAATTGAGGAATAATTCCCTGACGTCGTTTTGAGAATGCAGGAGAAATTAATATAATTATTCCGCAAGAGGAAGAAAAGCCAAGGAATATAAATGAGGCTCTTACTGGCCCTGCTAAAGAAGAGTGGATGAAAGCAATGAAAGAGGAAATGACTTCTTTAAGCTTCAATCAAGTATGGGATTTGGTTAACCTCCCTGAAGGGTGCAACGCAATTAGGAGCAAGTGGGTTCTCAAAATAAAATAAAAAGCTGATGGTAGTATCAAAAGATACAAGGCACGCCTTGTAGCAAAAGGATATACACAACAAGTGGGAATTAATTATGAGGAAACTTTTTCACCTGTTGTGAAGTTTGCTTCAATTCGTCTTATTCTAGGTATAGTAGCTAGTATGGATCTTGAATTACATTAAATGGATGTAAAAACTACTTTTCTCAATGGAGAATTAGAAGAAGAAATATATATGGAACAACCTGAAGGTTTCATCAAGGTAGGCTAAGAAAATAAGGTATGTCGGTTATTAAAATCGATTTATGACCTGAAGCAGTCTTCTAGACAATGGTACATTCATTTTCATAATGTAATCATTTCGTAGGATTTTCAAATGATCGATGAAAACCATTGTGTGTATGTTAAAAGATCCAAAGATAAATTCACTATTTTATCTTTATATGTGGATGATATATTAATTGTTTATAATGACTGTGTATTCCTTAAGCAAATCAAAGATTAGTTATCATCTAAATTTGAAATGAAAGACATGGGTGAAGCGGCATACATTCTTGGAGTCAAGATTTCAAGAGATCGTTCGAAGAGATTGTTATGGCTTTCAAAAGCGATGTACATTGAAAGAATTCTTGAATGATTCCGTATGCTAGATTCCAAACCAATTGATAATCTTATTGCTAAGGTGAAGGCCTTAGTAAGAGAAATTGTCCGTTAACGCCACAAGAACGAGAACAAATGAAGAATGTTCCCTATACCAGTAGAGTTGGAAGTCTAATGTACGCAATGATGTGTACAAGACCAGATATTTGTTACGCTGTTAGAATGGTGAGTAGATATCAATCGAATCTAGGCCAAGCACATTGGAAAGCAGTAAAGAGAATATTGAGGTGTCTAAAGGGAACTGTGGACTATGCATTATATTATCAAGGCAATAATCTACGTATACAAGAGTATACAGATGCAGAATGGGGAGGAGATTTAGATGAAAGAAAATCTACCTCAGGATATGTATTCTTACTAAACCATGGAGCAATATTATGGAAAAGTAAGAAATAATCTTGCATAGCATTATCCATAATGGAAGCTGAATTTATAGCATTCTCAACTACAGTAAAAGAGGCTGTGTGGCTTCATCGATTCTTAGTGCATTTGGGAGTCACTAAAAGCGAAATTGATCTAGTGACCATTAATTGTGATAGTCAAGCCGCAATCTCTTATACTAAAGACCCCAAATTTTATTGTAAGACAAAGCACATAGATACCAAGTATAATTATGTGAAAGATATAGTAGCACGAAGAGAAGTAAACATGAAATATATATCTACACGAGAAATGATCGCATACCCAATGAAAAAGTCAATTTCCAGAGATGTATTCATTGGGCATGTAAAGTCACTAGGACTATGTAGATGTTGACATGTACTGATAAACATTTCTCTATGTATGTTCACTAATAATAATGTCATATTTTGGATATAATGTATGATGAAGATTACACATTGTGTATTATTTGATTCATGAATATATATGTTTTGCACAAATATATTTTTGGGATAAATCACAAGTATATGAGACAGATTAGAGATTGACCATCTCACACAGGAAATCACCTCTGGTGTTTGTGCTCATTAGAGATGAGACATGTTTAAAGTTTATTATCTAGGTGATAATTGAGAGTGAGAAACTTAAACCATAAATGTCACAAG
>JANZXR010343368.1:0-23931 GCA_027575705.1 Erythroxylum echinodendron
ATATGGAAGGGTAAGTTTGGAAGATTAGAGTTTGTTTTAGATTAATAAGAGAAGAACAAATGAAGGGTGCGTGAGTGGGGTGTTGGAAAAAATAAGAAGAAGAAGAAAGAAAGAGAAGTGTTTGTGAGGTTAAGAAAGAAAAAAAGAAGAACCTAGAAGAAGCTAGAGAAAGAGGAAAAGAGTCGTGTAATAGCAAGAAAAAAAAGAAGAGACGTGTTTGAGAGGTTAGGGAAAAAGAGAGAGTCATGTAAAATAAGAAAGAAAGAGAGAAGAAAAAAATGTAGAAAAAAGTAGAAGAAGAGAAGCAGAAACCAAACCAGAAAAGAAGAAGAAGGAAAGAAAGAAAAAGGAGATAAGAAGAGGAAGAAGAATATTCAGCTGAGTTTATAGGTAACCTTTATTTATTCTTTTATAAGAAAAAACTAGTGAGAATAAGTATATGTGCTGAAAATGAATGGAGAAAGGAGAGAAGAAATGTATTTTAATTTTCATGGATTTTCTTCTAGATATTAGTTAGTTTAGCTTAGTTAAACTAAGAGTAGATTAAGTCTAAGCTCATTCTTAGATATTAGAACTTTAAGGATTTTTTGATTTGTATGTTAGTTTGAATGAAAATATGTTTGTTTGAAGGGAACCAAGAAAGTCGAAGGCAAGAATAAGAGGAAAGACAAACTTGATCTTGAAGTTACAAGGAAATAGGTGGGTAGTATGTTTATAGTTTTTGTGATGATGGGCTGTATTATTTAATTTTGTTTGTATAAATGCTTGTCTTGAATCATTGTAAATGTGAAAAAAATGTTCTGTCAATTTGATATCATGTTTGCTTTGCAAGAATTCTGCTGCTTTAATGTTAATGAAAAATAGAAAATTTAAGAAGTATGAAAATATGAATATGATATGAAATATATAAGCATTCGAAATTTTGCTTGTGTGGGCAAAAGAGATACCATTTTGTTCGTCACGTGCATGTTGACCGAAAGCCTTCTCCCGATTGCCCACTTGTGGCACATAAGCTCCAAAAAATGGACCCATTCTATTCATGGTGTAAACTTTGGTTTCTCCACTCTATTTTTATGGGATTCTCTTGAGCTATATTGTTGTTAACTTTGTTGTGATTTGCTGAGCATGATTTATAATTGAATGCTTTGTTTGATGATTGTAAGATATATTATAGGGATTATGTGACTATAATTTAAATTAAGTGTTCTGTGAACTGGAATTATGTATGTAAATAGGCTTGGTTGTGTATGTGTGTGACTCAACATCGATAGCTATAAACATATTAGCCACTGAGTTTCGCAGCTCAACCTATCATTTTCCACTCCTCAGGTGTAGAACAAGCAGATCAATAGTGAACTTTGAAAAAACTTCAGCAAATCTTTAAGAAATATTTCATTTGTAACTAAGTTAGTCTGGATCATTATTGGTAGCTTTAAAAGCATGTCAAGCACGAGCATTCATGATTGTACTTTATGTATTATGCTACTAACGTGGCTTTTGATATGTAACTAAAGCAATGTACACACTCTGTTTGTTTGAGAAATGAATGAAAATAAGATTTGAAGAATTTCTTTTCTATTCATGTTCAAATTCTTTTCTCTATTAAGTTGTTATCTTCGGTTAGGAATACAGTGTGAGATGATTGATGGCTTTTGGATAGATTTTCTTAAGCAAATAGTTAAACTGGAAGTTTTGTCTGTATGGATTATGATTGTTAGATTCGGGTCTTATGATATAAGTAATAGATTATATTGACAGATGCGAGAAAATAAGAGAATAAGGGGAATAAAAATGTGTTCTAAATATTTAATGAATAAACTATATTCATTTAGGCATAATTAGACAAAATTGTCTTTATAAAAGTTGTAGCTCTTTCTCATAGCTTTCTAATGACATAAAGTTTATAATTTTTGGACTTTGAGATTGAAAGTTATGATGATTTGAAGTAGGAGTGTGCAGTTAGGAAAGTTGCAATCGTGTACAAGCACGATCGCGACGAACCCCACTATTCATTAAAAGTCACGATCGTGTACAAGCACGACTGCTAATCCCCCCTCTCACGGCCATGACTTTTCCAAAGTCACACTTGCGAATTTCTGACTTCTTTTTCTTTTAATTTATTTATTTATTTTTTTATTTTTTTGACTCCCAATCTGATTTATTTTCATGTCTATTTTATTTTACATACTTTTATTTTTAAAAAAGTCCCCCAATTTTGGTGCTTTGTCGCCACGAAATAAGAATATAGACCTAGGGCCAACATCTTTGGTATCAAAGCCCATAGTTTTTAAGGATTCCTAGGCTTAATATGTTATGCTATGAAATATATGATATGTGATAAAGTGTTTGTATTGCTAAATTATTTATTTACACTGTCGAGTTTATTAAATGCATTAAGTGACATGCATATCATGCATACATGTAGGAAATAAGATTAAAACGAAAAGTAAGCTAAAAGATATGTCTTATTGGAGGAGTAAAATGCCATCTCGTAAAAGAACAGAAGGAATTTTGCATGGATCTACTGCACCTGATTCCCCACCATTGGAGAAGGGTATTGATGAGTATAGAATCCCAGTAATTGTGACCACATGAGTCACACATATGAATTTTTGTTAAGAGTTTGAGCTATTAGAAACAATGAGAAGAAGGGTGATTTATCAGAGTGTAAGACAATGAAATTTTGTAGATATCTAGAAATAAGAAATAGTAAGTATTCCGATATGTTAGACATAGATTCAGTATTTGTGGTTATGTCAGTGAATATGGTAACGAAATTTTGTTATGGATATGTACTTGAATTGATATGGGTATGAATATATTTTCATGAATTGACTGAGAAAAAAAGAGAGACATAGGTAGAAATGACAAGATTTAAAGTGTACAAGCAAAGTGAAATTGAAAGGTTGAACTTGGAATTTAAAATGATTTTTAAATTAATGTGATATTATAAGATTGTGTTAGTGGGTTTGAGATCAAAATTTCAAGATGGTTATGTGTATATAATTGTAAATTGATTAAGAACATATGTATGGAAAATGAAATAAATGATAATGATATAAGTAGAAGTTCTCAAGGTTATGTTGACCAGTTATTATGAGTATATAGCTGATAATGTGGTTACTTTGGTGGATAATGCGATTGAGTACATATGAAATCTATATTTGGATATGGTATAGGAAGTAATCTATGATCCCTGTAGTTAAAATCATTAGATGAATTAGAGTAACGCAATGGAAGAATGGGATTAGATGGTTATATTGAAAAGGTAACTACTATAGAGAAGTAACTTTTGAATAGTCGTAGAATATCAAAAGGTTGTTCATAATTAATTACAATTGAAGTATCATTATCATGAGATATTAATTGGTGACCTGTCAAAAATACTTTTCTCTTATTCTGATCATGTAAAGTATGATAGTAATTGATTTTATTGAAATATTATGAACAGTTGAAATTGATCTTACTGAGGTATTAAAAAGGGCTGAAACAGCGATGATGAATATAATTGATTGATAAAGATTATGGAAACAGTGTAGATGATTGAGGTGAGAAACCTTCTTGCGATAGAGATGTTTTATTAAATCATATCGCATAATTTAAATGTTCCATTTCTAGGAATGAATGCCTATTAAACAAATCAAAAGTGGCTATTGAAGTCAGTTAGAAATAGGACTCAGGCATAAGAAGTTGAATATGCTATAGAGAGTGCACAAATTTTTGTTTAATGTAAAGTAGCCTACCTATATTATTAGGTTCATGAATTTGAGGTGATGTTGTTGTTATTGTTAAAGGAACTTAGGTTTGATAAAATTGAAATGTGAAAGCGATTGTATATGATAAATGCAAGTGAATGATAGCATATAATGTGAAAATTGATTTGTAGTAGAATCTGTGAGACTCAAGAAAAATATAAGAGTTAAGTGGATCAACGCTGAAAAGTTATGGAATAGCAAGTAGAAGATAAAAGTGTTTTGAGAGTATCGTATCGCTTTGACAAGGTGTGTTGCAGTTCGGTAAAAAGGGCAGTGAAATTGCGAGAAAATTGAGATATATTGAGGAACCGGTTAAGATAGTAGGGTATTTGAATAAGCAACTAAATAAAGCAATTCTGTTCGATATAGTCATTTGGAAGAAGTCATTTGAGTGAAGAAGCTATTTGGGAGACTAAGGAAAACATAAGACATCATTACCCCTATTTGTTTGATCACTCAGGTAAGAATTTTGAGGACGAAATTCTTTAAGGGGGAGAATTATTAGACCCTAAACTTTTCTTGAAAGTTAGAATTATTAAATGAGAAATTGTTGGCATTTAGCCATAAGTAAAAACCAAAAGTTTTGAATCAGAAATTTATGGAGTTTATTTAAGAAAATTTTTAATTACATATGGTTGCATGGATTAAATGGAAGTGTTAGAATTTGGTTAAGGAGTTAGAAGGTATTAGAGCAAATATAGAAGGGTAAGTTTAGAAAATTAGAGTTTGTTTTAGATTAATAAGAGAAGAACAAATGAACGGTACGTGAGTGAGGTGTTAGAAATAATAATAATAATAAGAAAGAAAGAGACATGTTCGTGAGATTAAAAAAGAAAGAAAAGAAGAACTTAGAAGAAACTAGAGAAAGAGAAAGAGAGTCGTGTAATAGCAAGAAAAAAAAAGGAGAGACGTGTTTCAGAGGTTAGGGAAAAAGAGAGAGTCGTGTAAAATAAGAAAGAAAGAGAGAAGAAAAAAATGTAGAAAGAAGTAGAAAAAGAGAAGCAGAAACTGAACCAGAAAAGAAGAAGAAGGAAAGAAAGATAAAGGAGATAAGAAGAGGAAGAAGAATATTCAGCTGAGTTTATAGGTAATCTTTATATATTCTTCTTGTTTTGGTAGAAGAAAAAACTAGTGAGAATAAGTCTATGTGCCAAAAATAAATGGTTAGGAGAGAAGAAATCTATTTTAATTTTTATGGATTTTCTACTGGATATTATTTAGTTTAGCTTAGTTAAACTAAGAGTAGATTAAGTCTAAACTCATTCTTGGATATTAGAACTTTAAGGATTTTCTATTTGTATATTAGTTTGAATGAAAATATGTTTGTTTAAAGGGAACTAAAAGAGTCGAAGGCAAGAGTAAGAAAAAGACAAACTTGATCTTAAAGTTACAAGAAAATAGGTGGGTAATATGTTTATAATTTTTGTGATGATGGGTTGTATTATTTGATTTTGTGTGCATAAATGCTTGTCTTGAATCATTGTGAATGTGGGAACAATGTTCTGTGAATTTAATATCATGTTTGCTTTGCAAGATTCTACTACTTTGATGTTAATGAAAAACAAAAAATTTAAGAACCATGAAAATATGAATATGATATGAAATATGTAAGCATTGGAGATTTTGCTTTTGTGGGCAAAAGATATACCATTTCGTTCATCATGTGCTCGTTGACCTAAAGTCTTCTCCCGGCTACCCATTTGTTTCACATAAGCTCTAAAAAATAAACTCATTCTGTTCATCATGTAAACTTCGGTTTCGCCATTCTGTTTTTATGGAATTCTCTCGAGCCATATTATTATGTACTTTGTTGTGATTTGCTGAGCATGATTTATAATTGAATGCTTTGTTTGATGATTGTAAGATATATGATATGGATTATATGACTATAATTTAAATTAAGTGTTCTGTGAACTGGAATTATGTATATAAATAGTCTTGGTTGTGTATGTGTATGGCTCATCACCAATGGCTATAACGTATTAGCCACTAAGCTTCGCAGCTCACCTTACCATTTTCCACTCCTCAGGTGCAGAACAAGCAAATCAATAGTGAATCTTACAAAAACTTTGGCAAGTCTCCAAAAAATATTTCATCTATAACTAAGTTAGTCTGGATTATTTTTGGTAGCTTTACAAGCATGTCAAGCACAAGCATTCATGATTGTATTTTTTGTATTATGCTCTGATGTGGCTTTTGATATATAACTAAACCAATGTACACACTCTGTTTGTTTGAGAAATGAATGAAAGCAAGAGTTGAAGAATTTCTTTTCTGTTCATTTTCAAATTCTTTTCTCTGTCAAGTTGTTATCTTCGGCTAGGAATACAATGTGAGATGATTGATGGTTTTTGGATAGATTTTCTTAAGCAAATGGTTAAATTGGGAGTTTTGTATGTATGGATTATGATTGTTAGATTTGGGTCTTTTGACATAGGTAATAGTTTATATTGACAGATGAGAGAAAATAAGATAATAAGGGAAATAAAAATGTGTTTTGAATCTTTAATGAATAAACTATATTGATCTAGGAAGAATTAGACAAAATTGTCTTCATGAAACTTGTAGTCTTTCTCTTAGCTTTCTAACAACATAAAGTTTATAATTTTTTGACTTTGGAATTGAAAGTTATAATGATTTGAAGTAGGAGTGTGCGGTTAGGAAATTCGCGATCTTGTATAAGCATGATCGCGACGAACCCCACTATTCATCAAAAGTCGGGATCGTGCACAATCACGACTACGAGTCTCCCCTTTTATGGTCGTGCATTCATTCTCACGCCCGTGACTTTCTAACTTCTTTTTCTTTTAATTAATTAATTTATTTGTTTATTTATTCGACTCCCAATTTGATTTATTTTCATGTCTATTTTATTTTATATAATTTTATTTTAAAAAAGTCCCCTAATTTTGGTGCCTTGTCGCCATGAAATAAGAACCGAGACCTAGAGCCAACAGTTCATCCTATCCCTCTCCTGAAAAAACCAAGCAATTGTAACCTCCTTCAGAATCCTATTACGAGCAGCTTGTAAGTCATTTCGTAACCATAGAGGACTGAAATTTGACCAGTTATCAAACTAGAACCTGACATCTTCACCATTCCCTACCCTCAACTTAATGAAAGGATAAATCTTTTCCCTAAGCTGCAATATACTCTTGAAAATCCAAGAATGGTCACACCTAGGCTGGAGATTCCAAAAACTTTGACCATTATGACGATAAATTTGCGCCCATTTAACCCACAACGCTTCTTTATCAACAAACAATCTCCAAATTCTCTTCATTAATAGTACCCTTTGCATTTGCGTAATCAAGATGATTCCTAATCCCGCTTATTTTTTAGGAACAATAATATCACTCCATTTTACCTTTTGCCCCTTACTGTGATCAAGTTTCGGAGTCCATAAAAAGGATTTCAACAACCTCTCCATTTCCTTGATAACTTTCCTAGGAATTACCACATAAGCAGTCCAATTTATATGCATACTATTGAAAACTGATACAATGAGAGTGACTCTAGCAGCAAGAGATAAAAATTTGTTCTGCCAAGCATATATTCTAACTTTCAATTTTTCCAACAGAGGCATAAAATATGAGAATTTTGGCTTGCCCAAAGTTATAGGGACTCCTAGGTACTGAAAAAGGAGTTTCTTGAAGAGAGAGCCCCACCAAATGGGTTATCCATTATGGATTCCTCACATATGAAGACACATAAACTCTAGTCTTCTGCATATTCAACTTCATCCCCGACCATCCCGAAAAAGTATTCATCAAACTTATCATCATCGTAATGACATGTGGTTCAGCCTTACGTAAAAGAATCACATCATCAACATAAAACAAATGTGACAATTTCAGATCGATACATTTATAGTGATACTGAAACAAAGTATTACTATACACCATTTTAGTCACTAATCTAGACAATCCCTCCATTGCTAAAGTGAATAGATAAGGAGAAAGAGGGTCCCCTTGCCTGATCCTGCTAATGTTATGAAACGGTTTCGTAGGAATCCCATTGATTAAGACGATCATTAAAGTAGTTTTGATACATTGGAGTATCCACTGTCTAAATCTTAGAGGTATGTCGATGGCTTCCAAACATTCTCTCAAAAAAGCCTAACTAATGGTGTTGTATGCTTTAAATAAATCAATCTTAAAGCACAACTCTTGATCTTTTTTCCAATGTGATATTCCCCCAGCAAGTCTTACAGTAATTGTATATTATCTCCAATGCTTCTCGAAGGAAGGAAAGTCCCTTGAGACTTATTTACCACCTCAGCCAATACAGCTTTCAGTCTATCAACCAATAAAGATGCTATATTCTTGTAAACGGTAGAGCAACACAAAATAGGATGGTAGTCTGAGATCATCTATGGTCTTTCCTTCTTAGGAATTAGACATATATATGTATGATTGATCTCCTTCAATATTAAACAGGAAGAAAAAAATTCTAACACTGCCTCTGTTAAAAGAGGTTCCGTTATGTTTTAAGTCTGTTGAAAGAAACCTGCCGAGTATCCGTTGGGACCATACGATTTAGAGCTGTGTAGCTGAAATAACACCTCTTTCACTTGCTAAGCAATAAAAAGGGCATTTAGCATCTCTAAAGTACTTAGACTTAGAAAGAAATCCAACACATATTTCACCTGAAATTTGATCTGCTGAACTTTAAGACTCCTTATTAGCATCGTAAAGTACCCTCGAATATGTTCAAATAACTCCTATTGACTAGTGAACTTATTTCCCTCCTCGTCCTTCAATTCCATAATAGTGTTAATGTTTCTCCGAGCTAACATCGACACCTGAAAAATCCTTGAATTAATATCCCCTTCTTTAAGCCACGTCTATCTAGCTTTTTGCTTAATGATCGAATTTTATAGTGTAACAGCTTCGTGGTAGTGCTTTATATAGTCTGCTTCAATATTCCTCAAATTAACATTGAAAGGATCAGTATAACATTGCTTTTAAACCTCAGTCAATGATTTACCCAGTTCTTCTATATTCCGTGTTCTTCCTTTTCTAAACTCTTTTATAGTGATTTTTGTAAGCCTCAATTTCTACATGAGCTTATAGGCTTTATACCCAGCTATCGTTATATCCCAAACTTGCTAAAGAATTGACATAAACCCTTCCATCTACAGTAATCCGTTAAAGAATTTGAACGATTACCCTCTCTTATAGCTAATAGACATCTGTTGAACTAGAATAGACGCATGATCAGAAAAAACCGATTCTTCGAACACTACCGAGGCTATGGGGAAAGAGTTGAGCCATCTATGATTCACCAAAGCTCTATCTAATTTTTTCCTAATGAACATATTACCCTTTTGTTTATTCTCCCAAGTGAACCATCTGCCAAGGCCTCTAAGATCCACTAAATCAGCACTTAGGAGCAATTGATTTAGTTCTGCTCCTGAACCGTATAAAAGCCCGCCCGTCCTTTTACTTCATCTTATCTAAGACAACAATTAAAGTCCCCTAACACCCACCACGAGTCTTACATACCCCCATATAAAACCAGTAACTCCTCCCACAACTTAGCTCATTGGAAAGCAAAATTTGAGGCATATACAATTGTGACCTCAAAATGGATCTTACTTATTAACCATCAGTATAGATGAATGAATTGATCTCCCGTCTTTACTACATAAGCCTCAACTATGTCAGCATTATACTAGCCCACAATCCTGTCATTATAGTGATGAATGTGATTTGAGAAACATTTCCACTTAGAACCCAAAAAAGCCATCCCATTCTGGACAGCGCCAGCCTTTATTTTTGTTTTTAGAAGTCCTACCAAAATAGGTTCTTTTTTCTGACCATCAACTTTTTAAGGGGATCATTTAAGCCCCTTGTGTTCTATACTAATATCGTCATCTAAAGGGCACCTTAAAAAAGACACTCTAGGTATATAACCCCTTTATGCTTTTTCTTCTTGCCTTTTTTCTTGCCTACACTCCTTTTCCTAACTACTACCGAAAACTGACTAGGCTCACCCACTTCTATATTTGATTTTACGTCCTTTCCCAGAGTAGCACTTGGTTCGGTATCTTCCGAATCAGCAGACTCCATTTTATTAATTTCTCTAATCAATTGTTCTGCCTTCTTGCTAATCTGCTTCCCAACTCGCTTTACTAACTGATAACTAATAATAGGAACCAGAGGGTGTGAAGGTTCCTCATCACTTATACTCCTACTTGCACAAACCAACTCCCCACAAGTTTCCTTGTCTTTTTCCAGTGCCCCTGAAAGAGATGCAGCCATATCACTACCCAACTTCTTAAAATTCTCCATAGGAATCCCAAGCATTTTTTCACTGCCTACATTGTCTAGGTTCACCTGCACGTCTTCGGTCTATATCACTTTTTGATACTCAACTAAGTTTGTCACAATCCCATTCACTTCCAGAGCATGTCCCTGTTCAGTTAGGCTCCTTGTCCCTCATCCATAGTCTCCTGATTCACTAAATCCTCATGCCAACAAGATTTCAGTATTTTACCAGTAGCAACCCATCTTTTACTATTAGATGCAGGTTTCCATAGATGAAAAATGGAAATTTCATCTCTAACCATCTCACCTGTTTCAACTAGAAGAATAATAGGCAATGTTTCTGAGAGAGATGCATTCTTTGGAATCTCAATGCAAATCTTTACATAACCGATTCTTTCCATTGCTGCAGTTTGAGAGTCTATACATATTGGTTTATCCAAAGCACTCGTCAGATGACTCAACCCCTCCACTGTCCAATACTCTATCGGTAAACCATGAAACTGTACCCATAAAGGAATAGCTTCAATTGACCCTCTGTCCAAACCCATACCTAGTTTCCATTACTGCAGAAATAAGGGCTGATCCCTAATATGCCTCGGGCCTTGCTCAATAATCTCCGACAGGTTAGAGTTCTCAGAAAACTTGAATAACGTCGACCCATCCTCTTTAAGCTTTACTTTCTTTAACCCCTTCTATTTTTGACCAGAAGAAACTTACCAAAGGATTCGACCAAGCTCTATCTCCAGCTTGTAGCAACTCCAACGAGGGAGAGAAGATCCCATCCTGAAGAACATTTGGGTAGAATTTTAATTTGCCTTTGTTCTGTTACACGCTAAACTTGTTTTTCCAAGCTCCAGCTGTCTTCAACTTACGCTGATTCCTCTCGTCTATATCCTTCAACTCATTAAACTCTTCTGTCGCTTTGCCCTTGAGCTTCTTACGGGATTATGGTGGAAAGGACTCCATTGACAGTGAAATGTCTCCCATAGCTAAGAGACCCTTTGGAGAGAAGCTGGCCTCTACCTCTATTATCACCGTTGAAAATTACCAGCCAACCCACCAACAAGAGCTAACCTTATGAAGTAGGAATGGGATAGTGATGGGCATAAAGGTAAAACTACCAGAAGGGCGGGAATGAAAAGTAGAGAGAAGTCGGAGAGAATTTTACCAGAAGGGCGGAAAGTTTGATCTTTATCCTTTAGCATCCTTTTTTTCTCAAATAAATTAACAAAGGATTCTTTACTCCATTTTCTGAGGTTTGCTGCCATGACCTCACTCTTACTAGCAACATCACCATCAATAGCAACCTAGGTTGTGTTCACTGGCCGGTTCTCTAAACTCATCATAAGATAGCCATATCACTTGGAATCGGAATGGTCTCTTGGAAATATCCATAACCTTTATGCACCACGGTGTTCCTACATGTGCCACGAAGCAATCCCAAGTATTTCTAATGGAGACCATAAAGTCTATGTAGTGGGCACGTGGTTAAAGCTTGCTACGTAGGAATAGAACAAAGTAATGGTTTGATATTCTGTTTTCTTCAAAAGATTATGTAGTAGCTTATTTCCAGTTGTTTTCCTATTCTTCCGAGTCGTGTACGAGGACATAGAAGTGGTCGTTAAATTCCATTTGTATTTAATATTTGAATTGATGTCAATAAAGGAAGCTTAATTCTCAAATTCACATGTGGCTTTTTTATTCTCACCCTAAGCAAAATAATCAATTCACTACAGCTTTAACTAGGACCTATCATTGGTATCAAAGATATGGCTACCAACAAAAACCGCATTGAACTTTTGGAGTTTAGTTTTAATGGGCTCCAAAATGACATTACTCGAATGGAAGGAGGACTGAACGACAAACTTAAGCAATTAGAAGAAGTCATCAACAAAATGTCTGCTTTACTTGTTTCCAGTTGAGAACCTTCCAATCCTTCTCCTTCTGAACCCACCCATTAAACACCAATTCATTCCTCAACCAACCCATCCACAAGAGACACGCCACAAGCCCAAACAGAAGGAGGTTGACAACTGTTCTTCTCTTAACTGACCAAATTAGAATTTCCGCTATTCTTAGATGGAGATCCGACTAAATAGTTTGCCAAAGTCGATCATTTCTTTGAATACCAAAACACTGTGGAATCACAAAAGATACCATTAGCTTCTTTCCATTTGGAAGGAGAGGCCAACCAATGGTGGCAGTGGTTGCGACGCTCTTGCTAGGAAGAATGACAAGAGTTAACATGGAAGTTGTTTCAAGAAGAGCTTTGGGCACGGTTTGGGCTAGCTGATTGTGAAGATTTTGATAAAGCATTAGCCAAAATCAAACAAGTAAACCCTTTGCGAAAATACTAGCGAGAGTTTGAAAGACTTGTGAATAGAGTTCATAGGTGGTCTTAAAAGGCTCTTATCGGTACCTTTTTTGGAGGTCTTAAACAAGACGTGGCCGAAGGCATAAGGATGTTTAAATCTAAGACTTTGAAGGAAGCAACTAACCTCGCTCACATGAGAGACGAATAGCTGCAATGTTAACATAAATTTATAAGGTCCAGCAATGGTAACACTCATGTCTTTGCCTCTTTAGCGAAGACCAAAACCGTAACTACCTTTAAGAGGTTATCGTGGGAGGAGATGTAGAAACGACGAGCACAAGGGTTGTGCTTCAATTATGATGAGAAATTTTTACCTGGACATCGGTGTAGTAGTCCCCATTTATTACTATTGGAAGGCTGTGATGGGGAAAATGAGACTACAAGTTCATTGCTAGACAAGCCCGAAATTTCGCTCCATACAATTTCTGGATGTAGTACTTAGAATACAATGCAGATTTTGACAAAAATTGGCACACAATTGTTAGCAGTTTTGATTGACAGTGGGTCTACACACAACTTCATCAGTGAGAGACTTGCTAACCTCCTACAATTACCATTTATCCCAACAAAGGCATTTGAAGTCAAAGTTGCTAATGGGAAAACCTTAAGATGTTAAGGGCAATTTAATGATGTTCAAATTTCCCTCCAAGGTATCCCTTTTGTCCTTAAATTGTACGCATTAACTTTAATGGGATTTGATATGGTCTTAGAAATTCAATGGATGGCACAATTAGTAATGGTGACTTGCAATTGGAAAGAATTAACTATGAAGTTTCAATGGAATGGCCGAAATTGCAAATTGCATGGGGAAAAATGCTCTACTCATTCAGTTAGTACTGAATCAGACCTTCTCTAAAGTGGCACAAGGCAGCTCTATAATAGCCATTTGTATATAAATGCCTGAAATAACACCGAAACCATAACTTCATCCTGAATGGACAAATTGTTGGAATATTATAAGGATCTATTTGCGGAGCCATCATAGCTACCACCTCAAAGAGCAATTGATCACCGGATCACTTAATCAGACCTAACATCAGTCCTTTCTGATCTTCTAATTTGTTAGTAAAAAAAAGATGGATCTTAGTGCTTTTGTACTGATTACAGAGCATTAAATGTTGTCACCATTAAAGATAGTTTTCCAATACCCACTGTGGAAGATATGTTGGACGAACTTCATAGAGCCATTTACTTCATTAATTAGATTTAAGGGCAGTTTAGCACTAGTACGCGTAAATCCTCTTGATATACATAAAACTACATTTCGTACCCACAATGGCCATTATGAATATTTGGTTATGCCTTTCGGCCTTTGTAATGCCGCTTCTACATTCCAAGCCATCATGAACCCCATCTTCTGTCCTTAACTTCACAAATTCACTTTAGTTTTTTTATGACATCTTGATTTACAGCCGCAATTGGAATTTGCATCTTGCACATGTTAAAATAGCTTTTGAAATACTAAGGCAACACCTATTTTCTGTGAAACTTTCCAAATGTGCATTTGGATTGTAAGAACTTGAATATTTGGGTCACATTGTTACTCCCGATGGTGTTAAGGTTGACCAATGGAAAATTCGAACTATGGTGGATTGGCCTACGCCTACACCCGTAATTATGGTTTCATTACTAGACCACTCACAAACTTGTTTAAAAAGGGCCAATTTGGGTGGACTGACGAAGCTGAAACTGCTTTCATTGCTCTCAAAAAAAGTGATGACTACAACTCCTAAACTTGCCATGCCAAATTTCAATGAGCCATTCACTATAGAATCTGATGCTTCTGGAGATGGGATCAGTGTAGTTTGAACGTAGCAAGGAACGCTGATTGCATTTATAAGTTGAGCTTTAGGCATGGCTAAAAGATATTGGTCTGTCTATGTAAGAGAGATGTTGGCTAATCTTCAACCAATTAAAACTTGAAAACCTTATTTATTGGGCGGAAGTTCTATATTCATACTAACCAACGCAATCTAAAACACCTTCTGAAACAACGCATTGTGACTCCTGAACAGCAGAAATGGTGGCCAAATTGCTTGGATATGATTATGAAATCAGATACACACCAAGCAGAGACAACAACGTTGCAAATGCATTATCGCAAATGGCTAGAAGCCCGTGCCTTGACACAATTTCTTTTCCTCAAACTTCATTATGGGACGACATCAAAAGTGCAACAAAAGATTATTCTTACACGTAGAAAATTGGGCAACAAGCTCAAGCTACTCAAAATCCTGGACAGCCTTATAGTTGGTGTAATGGCTTAATTTGCTATAAAAATCAAATGGTGGTACCTTCCCATTCTCCGGTCATCAACCAACTTTTGAAAGAATTCCATGACTCACCAATTAGTGAATATTCTTGGGTTTTATGGATTTACAAACGTCTGGCACAATAGTTCTATTGGCCTTCCATGCATAATCAATATAAAATTATATGGCTTCTTGTGTAGTGTGCCAATGCATTAAAGTAGAGAATTTGTCACCAACTGGCCTACTGCAACCTTTGCCCATTCCATGTCAACTTTGGGATGATGTTACAATGGATTTGATTGATGGCTTGCCAACTTCAAATGGTAAGAATTCCATTTTTTTGGTTATTGACACAGTAAAATTGGTAGCTAATAAATTTATTAAAGCAGTTGTAAAGCTTCATCGAATTCCCAAGTCAATTATTTTAGATAGAGCTATGCTTTTTGTCAGTCATTTTTGGCAGGAATTCTTCAAAATGTCAGGCACTAAGATCAGCTCCGCCTATCATCACATACCGATGGACAAACGAAGGTGGTTAACAAGTGCATTGAACAATATTTGTGTA
Source organism: Erythroxylum echinodendron (assembly GCA_027575705.1). Lineage (NCBI taxonomy): Eukaryota > Viridiplantae > Streptophyta > Magnoliopsida > Malpighiales > Erythroxylaceae > Erythroxylum > Erythroxylum echinodendron. The sequence goes on from JANZXR010343368.1 coordinate 15,219, forward strand.
GCTTTGCATACCAGAACCCTCACAAGTGGCTTTCTTTCCTTCCATGGGCTGAATACTGGTACAATACTGCTTACCATGCCTCCACTAGTATGAAACCCTTCCAAGCTCTCTATGGCAGGCCACCTCTAACTATTCCCAATTATAATGAAGGCCAATGTCCTATTAATGAAGTGGATCAAAATTTAATCGCAAGGGATGAACTGTTACAGCAACTTAAACTCAACCTGGCTACAAATAATCACATGAAACAACAAACCGATTCTAAGAGAAGAGATTTTGAGTTTCAAGTCGATGATATGGTCTTTCTTAAGCTACACTCTTACTGCCAGAAGTCTGTTTTTAGAAGGGCTTACCAGAAACTTGGCAGTCGATTATATGGTCTATATCCAGTTGCTGAAAAAATTGGCAAAGTTGCTTATAAATTACATCTTCCACCAGACTCTCGAATCCACCCAATATTTCATGTATCGCTCTTTAAGAAGAAGGTGGGGGCTGTGATTGCGACCAGCTCGGACCTTCCACCTATGACTAATGATGGAGATGTGCCTATCGAACCGGAAGCTATATTGGAGATTCGTTGGGTCAAACGAGGATCACAATTTATTGAGCAAGTTCTTATCAAATGGGAAAAGTTGTCCGCGGACGATGCCAGATGGGAGGATTTGCAACTTGTCCTCGATCATTTTCCCACTTTCAACCTTAAGGACAAGGTTGCTACCAAAGGGGGGTATTGATGCACCACGACGTTCCTTACGCGTGCCACGAAGCAATCTTAAGTATTTCTAATGGAGACTATGAAGTCTATGTAATGGGCACATGGTTAATGCTTTCTAGTAGGAATAGAACAAAGTAGTGGTTTGATATTATATTTTCTTTAAAAGATCATGCAGTAGTTTATTTCCAGTTGTTTTCCTATTCGTTCTAGTCATGTACAAAGACATAAGAGTAGTCGTTGAATTCCATTTGTATTTAATATATAAATTTCTTTCAATAAAGGAAGCTTAATTCTTAAATTCACTTGTGGTTTTTTTATTCTCACCCTAAGCAGAATAATCAATTCACTATAGCTTTAACTGGGACCTATCATCTCCCTACTAACACACTGAAACAAGATAGGGCAATGATTCGAATGAGTACGTGGCAAGTGTCTGACCAAAACCTCTGGATGTCGCAACCTCCACTCAGAAATCTAACCTTTCCTACAGTCTTGCTAAACCCTTCCTTTTGCTACACCATGCAAAAGTAGGCCCTTGGAACCCAAGATCCATAAGACTACACGCTGTCATCATACCATGAAAATAGCTACAACAAGTAAGTGTCAGCATTATGCCACGAAACTTCTTGGAGTAGTTAGACACATCATTCAAATAAACAGCTATAACCCAAGGTAGGGAAAAAGTAGTATCAAAATCTTCTAAATATTGTTGAAGGTTCCATTTAACTTCAAGCACAAGACTAGCATACACCACAGTTAACAAACAGTCTATTACACTATCAATATTAACAATTGCATTAACAATCTATGGAGAGGACTATAGTACGTCTAAATCCACCAATTGATCATCCCAACACGACTAACTACCACCAGCAAAATCAACCAAGTCAGCAATGTAATACTTTGGGAACTTAAACCTCTGAATCATCCTTTGTGCCTGAGATCTGGAGACACGAGTTCAATCACAATCAAAATCGAAGGCTTCTTAGTTCTCAATAAGTCCTTGGAATTTTGCAAGAAGGACTTGTTTCATACTCCTCTGCTATTTCAGAGGACTAAATCCATTAGACACAACTATAAGAGTCCCTGGTGTCAACTGCTCTCTAAGATGAGCAACCATTACTTCACTTGTCACTACTGCATACTGTTCATTATTTGGAAACTACGTTTCCAAAACCACCGTATTCGACAGGTATTCATCAGGAGGTCGACCGTGATGCATGTCCAAGCCCTGATTATGTGGTGGTGAGGAGTGGGAATTGATGAAAGGAGCCATATCCTCCTTCATAACGTCCTTTAGTTAATAAAATCATCATAATTAACTAAATTGAGTCTCTGTTCCTAATCCCTCATAGCTTGATACTGTAAACCTTGCGAAAACCTCAAAAAGGTAGCCTCAGGAATATGAGCAGTGGATTGAACCTATGGGCCAACCTGTTTAGATTGTAAAACGGGTCCATCAGAGGTCCTAGGATTTAAAGTAATAGAGGCGTTATTAGGTTGGACTTGTTTACTAACCACACCTTGGGTTCGGGAACTAGTGTTGACCTTTGCCCTTTCAATGGATCTTTGGAATCCCCTCATTTTGCACCATTTCCACCTCATTTAGATTCACTCCATCTTCCTCGTACAAAGTCGTAAATTTGAACCCCTTGTTATTACCATCACTAGAAAGCTCACTCCCTTGAGTTGTGGGATTTGCTCATGGGTTCCTACCCCCCCTCTGAGTCTGTGCCATTAGCCACGAACCAAAATCCTGTGTACACTCCTCCAACTCCTTACCATGATCTCCATGAGCATCTTTCCTTGACACTAATGTAGTAGTTTTCGGCTGGTCAGCCACCAGAACTTCAGTACCCGAGTCATCATCTGGTGGAGAGAAAGGGCAAAAACCTATGTGTCCAGAACAACCACATTGGATGCATGTTAGAGTCAAACTTTCATACTCAATAGCTTGCCATCTTCCTTCAAAATGAATCTTAGGCACTTAGGGTTTCCCAAAATCGACTTCAACGCAAACTCTTACAAATCATCCCTTATTAGTAAACTTAGTTCTTAGATCAACCTTGATAGTTTTCCTAATAACGTTTCCGAGAGCTGTCAAAATACATTCATGGTAATATTCTACTAGTAAATAGGGTAAAAGAACTCAAACAGTCGTTAAGTTAATGGTAGCACATTGTATGATGAAATCCAGTTGCCATTTTCACATAGTCATGTAATGGCCAAAGATAGTCTAAGGACTCGCATCAACAACAAATTGCAGGTCCTTCATTATGAAAAATCTTGCCAGAAAAAAACCCTCCCCCAACTCAATGAGATCAAAATCACCCTCGGATGCCACATCTTATGTAATTTCTCTGTCAAAACCTTGTACGATATGGATCGCTCTAATAGTTTCACAATGAAACCCTTTTCCCATAGTTGCTGAATATGATTCTAGAGCCTATCTAAAAGGGTAATCTTAGGCCAACAATCTAAAGTAGAGATAGAGATTAGACCCTCATTAGATTCTAAAGATCCGAGTTCATCATGATCAAGGGTTATTGCAGCCGCTCTCCCTACCATTACATCTATAAACGATGGTTATTGTGGCGCCAACCTATTCATTGCCACATCATGTGATGTCGTTGGTATCCCACTCTCAACAGTAACATTCACTTTGATCTTATTGGTGCTTCAAACAAAGAGGTCATCCTCTTTGCCTGATCTACTCCCTGCTTTTTACACGACATCCATTTGTTGTTTGGTTCCAATTTGGAATAGTATGCCAAAACGACTGATTTCTTTAATTAACTTATCCAACATCGCTCCAATCCATACTTTACAGGCATATTTTTGGTTGACATTTCCAAAGCTCATTGAAAATAGGGATTACATTTTTACTTTGGCTTGGCTCAATCTAAAATCAATGATTTTGGTTATAGTTAATTAGGTTTTTGGTCAGATTTGAGTTTTTCTAAAAGTTTTAGGTCCAAATCAACTCAAGCTGTCTAGTCCAACTTGGCACAAAGTCAAATATATCAAATATAAATGACATTATTTTGAATAAAATGATATCATTTTTAAAATTAAAAGGAGAAAATAATTGAGTTTAGCTCAGGATTAATCGAGGTTCGGCTCAAGAGTCTTAGGTTGGTTTATGCCTCAAACTAGGCTCAAGCCTTTACAAAAGCTTTTAAGCTTGGGCTCAAACTTAATAGACCCTATTTCATGTATTTTTCAAATTGCTCGATACCCTGAATGTCACTTACCTATTTCCATATGCATGACATATTACCAGCATACGTAGTTTTATCATTTGCAACTTTACATCCATCTTATAAATATGATATTACCCATGATTATGTGAATGAAACCCAAATTATTTTGTCTTTATAACTTACTTAGTGCTCATCAATGCTGGAGAGATGGAAAAAAGGGTAAGCCATCACCATATGAAACATTGTCAGAGAAGAACTAGTTATTCTTCAGTGATGATTCGTTGTGGGATTTTTTTTCTTTTTTTAACATCTCTTCAATTTTGGGTTTTAATGTAGCACACACTCTCATAGGGCATATACCCGAATACACCGACGGTATTCGAGAACATAGGACAGTCAGTCAAACTCAATATAAATTTTGTTAACACATTAAAAACGACATTACAATTTCACAATAAATCTTCTTCAAGCAACAACACATTTTTATTGCAATTAAAGCTCGCTTTAGCTCGTTATATTTTTAAATATACACAGTCATGAATGTAATTACACTTTACAATTTACATAAACATTGTACAATAATTGCATAATACAGTTCAAATATATATACAAAAAGCACTGAAGACTTGTGCAGATGCAACTGATCCTGACCTTTTCCAGTTTATCTAACTGGGTATCTCCTCTAAGCCTGAAAAAAGTTATAATTTTGTTGAGTTTTATGAACTCAATGAGCTATCCATCGTCGATGGCTTACTCATAACACATAACACATACAGTTCATGTAATCACATAATTCACATCACTTCATTAATTCATCATGTAGCATCAATTAACACTTTATTCATTTACTTCATATTTCACATTTAGACAATTCAAATAGTGTATTTCAATCATTTAAACATACATATAAATTATATATGCAATGTTCATGAAACTCACTTTCAATTGTTATTGTTGTGACCGAGTTCTTATAACTGTCCCGTATCTATTGTGGATACCAGGCTCAATAATAATTATCCCTTATCTGTTGGGATACAGAGCTCATTTTACATAGTGAGCCAGAGGCCGTTACCATATTCTGAGCTTTAACTTCTTTTTTGGTGGCTACTTCAATCACAACAACCTTTATGTTATCATGCATTTATGTAATAAAATGTATCACATGTATTCAGTCAATCAATTGTGCTCAGTTTTACACTTTCACATTTACGTTCACATTCTCATCTACATTTGTCATCAGACCTTAGTCTGACATTCAACATTTAAGTTGAGAATCACTTATTCAGTCAAATTCACATATAATGAGCACTTCTGATGAGTTTTTCATACATCAAACGCCTCAGACACTCAATGTCCGTAATCAAAGAATTCATATCAGATAACAATTCAAAACAAAAATTAAAACAACAATTAAACATGTGAGACCATCTAGGTTACTTACAGTACGCTCCAGATTAGCATTTGCTACCATGATCCGGAAACGTCTAAATGCGAACGTTCTATCCTATATATCAACATTATGTAATACACATATTGCACACACATTATTAATTGCATAATCATATAAACATTCAATTGTTCACATATGTATCTGTGTAATGTATAATGCATGCTCAAATTGACTATTCCAAGTATTTATCCTTAATTCACATCACTTTATCATTAACAACATCATTTGTGTATGTCAAGCTTACACTTAGGTTCATACCTCAAAGAACTTGGTCATTCTAATATCATAATTCAATCATTCACTAAGGTTACTTTAGCTTCCTGAGATCACAAAATATCCTAGTTATCATTCATCTTTACTTAATACTCATCATTCATCTTAATGGAATCACATTAGCCATCATAGGTTGACCTTCATTCCCATAACATCTCAAAATTCCAGATTTTAATACTTAATATTTAACAATCCATTCTTACATTATAACCTAAATCATCACCCTAAACATGTCACTCATTTAAGCACTTATTCAAGCATCATTCTAAGTTCAATTCAAGCTTCATTCAAGCATAGAAGCATCATAGGGAAGTGCCTAATCATTTTATGTTGCAATCCACAAATAAAAGAAGCACATTGGATGTTTAGACAATTCCCACGATCATGGAAAATTCCCACGACCGTGGGATTTGTGGGCAGAAACTTTTTGCCTTCGTTAGGCATTCCCATTTTCCAGCTTTTCCAATTATATTTTTAGGTCAGTTTTGTATGACCATTATAACCTAGAAAATGAGGTATTTAAGCAATATCTTCTTCTAAACAAATGTTCCTATGTATCTTAAGTTTCTAATGACATCAAATTCATGTAGTTTGGTTCAATATTCTGCAAGTTATATCCAAAATACTATAGACTATTCTCATACCACGACAGAACACAGTTATCAACTTCAAGTCAAATTATAAGACCCTTAAGGACAGAATTCAAATTCCATTTCTTCATGAAAATTTTATCCATATGTCTCTAGCTTAATTTAAATTAAAAATCATCCCCTTTGGATATCTACATATCGATATATGACTAAAATACAGAAGCATGTTCAATAAAAACACTCCATCTACATATTCCAGTACACATATTTAACTTAATTTTCATCCTAGTTCATCTCTTTTGCTTAGTCTATCAATTCTAGCTCATGTACTCGTTATTTCCTCTTCATTCATACTTTCCTTTCAGCTAAATATCAATCACAAACAAATCATATTCTATTATTGATCATTAACACCAAAAATAGAACACATACATATACACATTCATTGCCACTTTTTGTATATGTTCAACTTCATTAACACCTTCATTTCTCTTCTAATTTGTCCTTTTAATTCAGCTAATTTCAAGACATCACATTGCTCCCTTTCTTTAGCTCTAAAACCATTTTAGTTCATCTCTAAAACAGCCAAAGAGATACACTTTATATATCCAGAAACAGAACATGAACAGTCATTTACAAATCAATTTTCTGCACTTCGTTCTACACCATTTTAATGCTCTTTCAATTTCAAACTCATCTCTACAACAACTTATGATAAGCTTATTTCTTCATCCACAATTTACATGTATATACATCACCATTTTATGAACATTTAACCTCTCACTATCATCAAAACTTGTTTCATTTAACAAGACATGAATAGTAATGATTTATACTTACTTGTTTAGCTTCAATGTCTTCAAACCACACTTATCCCTAGCTTCTCAAGCACCATTCATTTATCAACATTCAAAGGTGATCAGGTTAGGTCTTTTTGTGATGACGAAGAAGACAACCAAAAATGAGAGTAGAAAGTGAAGGGTTAGAGAAAGTTTCAATGTTAATGGGGTAAGACGTAAGGATCGTGGAAGTGAAGAAGAGAAGAAATAGAGAAGGTCACGAAGAGAAAAAGAAATCAAGAATGAGGGACAAATCAATTGGTCTTTCATTAGTGAAAAATATCATGGGTTAAGACATGGTGTGGCAAGTGACACTTGTCATTTACCACATGTTTATTTTCTATGGTTCTCATTTGGTCCTCTTTAATAACTAGTTCATTTGTCTCCAATTTCTAGTCCAATTGTCTCCTAATTTTTAATGACTCTTGTCATTAAATCTTAATGTCTCTTATCAATAATTTCTACTACTAATTGGCACTTAATTCTACTATCATTTATCAATTGTCCTGTCACTTGCCATCTTTTATAGTCTAAAAATAACCAGAAATTTGGAATTTTCCTAAATGTTCACCAAAAATTCTAAATCAATACTTATGCTCACCAAATAAAATTTCAAGACAATATTGGCGTTATTCACATCATAATTACATTAAAAACCAATTATACCTGGAAAATATCAAATGAGTTCATGAACAGTTATCGTAGTGTGTATAAAACAATCAAATTCACGTGTGTGTAGACTAATTTTATGCATGAGTATGAAATACATTTTTCTAATCTCTCGTTGTTGTTTCTCATTTACAGAAATTTAGGGTTATAACCCTTAATATGGAAACGAAATGTTACATTTAGTCCATTATTTCAGTTCAATAGATGTTCAATCTTCTAGGATTTTTTTTTTGGTTTCATCTAATGTCTAGGGCTGTAGGATTATATTGTTGAAAAATAGAACACAAGTTTTTGGATTTGTGTTTCATCATCATTTGTACTTAGAATTTTCTATAGTCTTATTATTTGACAAAAAAAATTCATGATATGAGATTTTACTTTTTAGAGTTTGGATGATTTAGCTTTTGTAGCATTCTTGGGTCCAAACAACAAAGCACAGTGTAACACCCCACTCCCGCTGAACCCGAACCCGATATCGATAGTGATATCTGAGTCTGTGCCCCGCGAGGGCGGTGTGCCACATCACTAAACAATCGAAAGTCGGTTTTTTTTTTGAAAACACAAACATAAATTACAAAATATCAATAACCAAAATGTTTCACTTTGTTTTATAATTATTTGAAACAATACAATGAACTCAATAGACACTTTTATTAACCAATTGGGCCCATTTCAAATTGTCACAATACAATCATTTCCAATTTATCAAAAGTAGTACAAACTGTAATATTCGATTACCAAAAATTACAAACTGTAATATTCGATTACCAAAAATTACAAACTGTAATATTTGATTTCAAAAAATACAACAATTTGTAGAAAATACAACTCAGTGTCAAATAAAGAAAATCAATGCAGACGCGAACTGATCCCAACCTCTATCCTTGACTTGCATACAGTAAGTCTACTCCCGTTGCCTAACGGGGTATTCTTCTGAATCCTAAAAAATAATTGCAAATTTTGGGTGAGTTTTG
>JANZXR010343379.1:0-23930 GCA_027575705.1 Erythroxylum echinodendron
TTAAGAATTATAACTCGAGAGAGAGTAATTCACCCTAGGATCGTCTAGGCCCATTAAATCGAAATTTTCATAATTGGATAGATTTTCTTTAATTTTGAATAGATTTTCCCTTTCTCTGAATTGGTCACTTCTAGGTTGAATTTTGGATTATTTATGTGAGTTTACTTATGTTTGTTCTTTTGGTGATTTAAATTCTCGTATTTGATTCTTGATTGATTTTCATTTCTACAGTAGTTGTTAAATTAGGTTTTGTGAACTGAGCTGCCCTTAGAGTTTAGGACTAGTTCCCTTCCTCGTAGGACCGGCACCTTAGGTACTACATAAATGACCCTTGTGCTTGCGGAATTTACCGAGGTTATAAATAGTAAAACTTAGAGCGTGTAACCTTGAGCGAACAAGTTTTTGGCACTATTGTCGGGGAAGGCAACTTAGTTCTAGAGTTTAAGGCGTTAAAATAGATTTTAATTTTTGTTTTTATTTTTTATAGTTCTACGTAAGAATCGCACTTTTCCATAAACACAAGAGTCGCGAGGGGTTCAAGTCATAAAATTGAGACTTTAGATTTAGATATAACATAAGAAAGATCGATTAGAAGAATAAGAAGAGTTCAAGAAATCACAAATGGTTGAATAATTCCAAAGAAATATGGATCAAGAAATCAATCCTGGTAGGCAACAACAGAGGACCCTCATAGATTTTATCAATCCTACGAACCAAGGAGTGGCTAGATCGCTTGTTCAAGTGATTTTTTTTGAAATTAAGCCAACCCTTTTGAACATGCTTCAACAGAATTTCCAATTCTATGGACTTGCAAATGAATACCCGAATGCTCACATGATGAGTTTTCTCGAGATTTGTGATACTTTTCGGTATCACCAGATGTCAAAAAATGCAGTGAGAATTAGGCTATTTCCCTTTATGCCTAGGGATAGAGTGAAGGCTTAATATCATTCACTAAGCCCTGTTAACATCATAATGTGGGAACAGTTAGTACGTGCCTTCTTGGATAAAATTTCCCACTAACAAAAACCACAAAAATTATTAAGGAGATTACAAATTTTCAATAAAGTGATAAGGAGCCCATTTATGAAGCGTGGGAGCGTTACAAGGATTTGCAGAGGAGATGCCCACACCATAATCTACCCAAGGAGTTCTTGCTGTAGACATTTTATAATGGAGTAAACCCACAGACTAGAGACACCATCGATGCAGCATCAGGAGGATCTTTAACGCGAAAGATGGTCGATGAAGCAGAGGAATTAATAGAGAAGATGGCCAGCAATAGCTGCTTATAGGCTAGTGCACATATTAGGCAACCTACTAATCAGATGACAAAATTGCAAGCTATGATCGACAACTTGATGCAATAACTCAGTAATATGAAAGCGTCATCCTCAGATGGGGGTGAACTAACTCTACAAGTAGGGAAGGAACAATTGACCTTCAAGGTGATTATTAGAGAGTACATAGGTCTTTCAACTCTAGTGGATCACAATAAACCAGAACCTTGAGGAGAATGGGAATACATTGAGAACCTTGCAAATGCTTTCCAGAAGAAGTGCTCACGAAGGAGGAGGTCGGGCAACGAAAACTCCAAGGAAAATGATAGTCGCAATATGGTAGGAAATATTCAGACTTTAAGATTAATAACAAAACTATCATCAAATCAGTCATTCTAACTACTGTGAGCTTTACAAGGAGCATAGAGCTATTGACGCTAAAAGAAGCACTGCTTAGGAGGCAACCCATGGAAAAATTAGTTTGTTGTTCAATCTTGTTAGATTAGTTGAATTTCACAGTTGGGTTCATTCTTGTTTTGGTTCAATAAAAGCAAAAAGAGGAATAAGATTTCGAAATCATGGGGAAGAGTATGTAAGCATATTACGAGAAGTGAAGAAGAATTATGAACTGAGAGAAGGAAAGAATTGGAAGAAAAAGAGTTAAGTGTCAGGATGCAGGTCACGATCATGGCCTGCGATTGGGAATTCCTCCAGTGGTAGACTGCATGCCATGATCGTGGCAGAGTAGGCCACGATTGTGACCTGCGACTATGCACAAAAGGGAAGGACGCAAATTTTAAGTGACAACTTTACAATTTTACCCTTTTTACCACCTATTTATTCAATTCTTACTTAACTTTCACCTTCACTCTCATTTTTACTTTATCTCTCTAGAATTCCAACATTCAAATACTCTCACTTCTCTTTAACATTTTTGCAATCTCTAAACTTTTCCTAATTCAACCCAAACATACCTCGCATTAAGCAATCGGCCCGACGAGAGCCTCATGGAGCACAACGAATCACAAGATGGGGGAGACGAAATCGAACAGTAGACTTTGGAGCGTCATTTCCCATTTACATTGGGGAAGAAGGTAATCGTTTTTGTTCCCTTCATTCTAGGCAAATTGTTGTGCTTAAATACTTTGATTTTGATACATTAGATCGAATAGAAGTGCATGAGCAGATAGAAAACCTAGCATAGAGGATCCAGTGGGGTCAATTTATTAGATTCCAATTCCCCATTTATGATGAGCTTACTCTAGAATTTTTCACATCCATGACCTTTGACCCCAAGAACACTAAGGAATTATGGTTTAGATTGAGGGTGCGAGTGTATAAGTTAACAGTAGAAATTATGTGCGACATATGTGGATTCCCCGAATCCGCTATTGTTAACCAATATGATGACTTCCATTCCTCCCAATACTGGCACGAACTTACTGGCATTGAGCACTTTCATGCCAAAAATGCCCACAATAATATTATTCGGTCCCATGAACACCTACTGCTGCACAAATTTATGTGCCAGCTGGTCTTTGAAAAATCAGAGACAACAAGTATTTTAGCAAGGAACTATTTATACTGTGGTACACCATAGTAATCCGATGTGCATATCCACGCATATGCTGAATGCTCTTGCTGTAATTCCATGAAAGCGAAGCGACCCTCTTGGAATGGCGTACGTGGTGTCTACCATTGTAGAGCATTTTGGTGGGGATTAGAGGGGCTTAACAATGCATCTGCCCGAGTTCATTGACCACCAACATCTATTTCTGGCAGAGATCCATTCATTCCACTAATATGAGCTCTGTGCCACCTAAACCATTTTGGGTTGATAGAAAAACTCAAATTTTGGGTGATTATTCGAACCGTTTCGACCCTAAGATTGACCTAGGGCTGCTACAAAATAAATAGAACAATACCTAAAAACCACAAAAGAGGCGATTAGAGATCAGTCGATTGAGGAAGGAGATGAAGGAAGAGAGGCACAGAGACATACTTGACGTGACGTACTTCCTGGAACAGGTGGTTTCCAGTTGTCGTGACTCCAAGATCCATTCCAAAAGTATATTCTAGTTGTTATTTCGATTTCATTGATGTATGGAGTCTTGAGATTGATTAGAGATATTTGTCGTTGAATGTTGATGCTTTTGTCTAAACTAACCTTCGGGTTTATTTATTCTTGAGATTGATAAAATTGATTCGATTGTGTTTTATTTCTATTTATTGTAATTTAATTCGATTCTTTATATCTAGGCAATAAACTGAGAGGGTGAGCCATTGAAAATCATCGATTTAGGTTAACAAGAGTTAGGTAAATCGATAGGTAGAGAATTGAATCAAACTGGTAGAGTCAGATTCCCAGTAGGTTAATAGTCAACGTTAAAACTAATTTAGGTTTTGGATAAATTGCAAATCGAGAGATCATAATTTCCATATTTTGAATTAGGGATTATTAATTAGGGTTAAGACTTATAACTTAAGAGATAGTAATTCACCCTAGGATCGTCTAGGGCCATTAAATTAGAATTTTCATAATTGGGTATATTTCCTTTAATTTCGAATAGATTCCCCCTTTCTCTCAATTGGTCACTACTAGGTTGAATTTTGGATTATTTGTGTGAGTTTGCTTCTTTTTGTTATTTTGGTGATTTAAATTCTCATATTTAATTCTCGATTGATTTAAATTTTTGTAGTGGTTGTTAAATTAGGTTTTGTGAACTTAGATGCCGTTAGATTTTAGGACTAGTGCCCTTCCTAATAGGATTGACACCTTAGGTACTACACAAATGACTCATGTACTTGCTAAATTTACCAAGGTTATAAATAATAAAACTTCGAGTGTGTAACCTTGAGCGAACAATTCATCTCATTTTCAGTTTTGTGATGAAAGAAGGAAGAGGGTCGATCAAATGCACCTCTTTCTTCTTTAATCCAATGAATGCTAAATGGTTATTAAAAGAAAACCATTAAACCATTTAATGATAAGGTTATAACTCCATTTGATGATGATAAAGCATGTTAAAAACCATCTTAAATGTAGCAAACCAATGTCAAATGTTCAACTGCATATTTAGCCTATTAAAACTAAAATTCCAACACCTTTTATCTTTAATAACTTTGATTTAATTTAATTAATCTAATTAATCAAATTAAACCAAAGTCTAGCCCATTTCTATGTTCATTTGGGCTTCTAATTAAAGTAAGCCCAGCATTCAATCATAGGCTTTAAAATCTCTATTTGTATCTCATTAGAATTAATTCCAACTTGTTAACTAAATGTCATTCCACTAAAGACAATTTGTTGAACGCTTGAATTATTAAATACTATGAGAACACATGTTTCAAATAAGATGCCCAATTTCATGCTGGGGTTATTTAAATATAATGCTCTAGAAGGCAAGTTTATTTACTTACAACTTAATTTTCTTCCAATTATATTTGTAATAAAAATATTTATTATTAATAAAACAAAAGAGTTTGGTTTTATATGTATGGGCATAATAAAACTAGTCAAAAGGTATCGAGATTCTTTTGTAAGTAATATATATATATACATATAGATGTATGGGAAACATGTATATTATTAGAATCTAAATTAATTGATTCAAAGTTGAATAATCAAGTTGGTTGCTTGATTATGGTTTAGACTGTAGTGTTGTGATTTATCTCCATGTAAGTTAAGGAGTTTACTTCAAGGGAATGATGAGTTTCATATCATGATAGTAGTTGATTATCGATAATGGCACTATTAAATGAATTTTGAATCAAGTATGTTTTGATGAATAAAGTAGGTCGTTACTTTAATCTTAAAACATACATTTTAGCATTTTCTTATTATAGACCACAATCTTGATGAGTGGTGAACTCATATGTGTTTCATTATAATTCTTACTATGATCAGAATGGATTTTTTACAGAGTATTAATCTAGTGTTTGCATGTTGGAATTATTAATTGAAACATGTATTAGGGAACGTTCACTTAAATTAAGAGTTTATAGTGATATCATCACTTCTAGATGTTTTATGGAGATTGGTGATTAAACTAGCGCCAGGAGTTCGATGGAGTAGCTACCCATCAAGTCTTAACACCAAGATGAGATCTTGTGTGTTAATCACCATATAGAGTAAAACGGGAGATCTAGAAAGAAAAACCAATATAAGGACAAAACGGTAAATTTACCTTTTGTTATGCGAATGGCTATAATAAGGTTCATAATAGGGTTTGCAATTGGATATCTTATTTGAAATATGTGTTCTCATAATATTTAGTAATTTAAGAGTTCAACTAATTGTCTTTAGTGGAATGACATTTAGTTAATAAGCTAGAATTAATTCTAATGAGATTAAATTAATTATGGACTTATTGGAGCTTGAATTATCAAAGTCTTATAAGATTCCCCACTTGGCTTCAAGGAAGGTTATCGAGCAAATTAAGAAATATAAATGGAGGTTTTAAAGCCCATGATTGAATGTTGGGTTTGCACTAATTAATGGTTAATTAGAAGCCTAAATGAACATCTAGAAATGGGCTAGAGTTTGGTTTAATTTGGTTAATTAGATTAATTAAATTAAAACAATTCTTAAAAAATGGAAGGTGAAATTTTAGTTTTATTAGGGATAAATGTGCAGCTGCACATTTAGCATTGAATTGCTAAATAAAGATGGCATTTATCATGCTTTATCATCATTAAATGGAGTAATGATCTTACCATTAATGGTTTAATGGTTGTCTTTTAATGATGACATGTAATGTAACCTTTTAGCATTCATTTGATTAAAGATGAAAGAGGTGCATTTGATGGATCATCTTCCCTCTTTCATCACTAAAACCGAAATTGACATGTCATTTTAGGTTATTGGTCTTTTCATATAGCCATGTTAAAACAAATGAGAAGAGTCTCATATAATGGCTTCATTATGCTTGATTAAAGAATGAAGTGATGCATTGGATGCTCTCCAATTCTTTTTTCTTTTCATGCATAACTAAATTTGACAAGGTATAAGAGAGGCGTTCTTGCATTTTTGGGACTCTCTCCTCTTTCTTGCGTGTGTTATCCGAAATTTGAATGATAGGTGTCTTATCTTTGGCTTCTTTCTTCTAAGAAAAATCTCCTCCAAAATATTTCTTTTCCTTTCCCACAAAAGGATCTTGTTAACCAAGTTGTCTAAGAAGAACAAGTGGTAGATCGGATTGGTTGAGGATACAACAACAGGGAGAGGATACATTAAAAAAGGAAAGGATCTTAAAGCAAGGCTGAAGAAGGAGAGGATAGCACAGTGAGGAGTTAAAGCTGTAGCAAAAGGAGTCGGTAATATAATCTCATTTTGTTCTTATGATAATTATTTTCCATATACTGTATAATGTATGACTTGGCATGTTGATTTGGTTATCTTGCTTCCACTGTGTTTTATTTCTAAAAAAGTTTTTGAAATCTACCGTTTTAGCCAAATCTTGCGTTTTTATTTTTATATCCAATAATTGGTATCCGAGCCATGTTTATTATGTATGATTTCAGTTCCTATATGTGATGCATGGTTTGGAAATTATTTTTTGTATACTGCATATTTTTATTTGATAGAAATATATATGGTGTATGTTTTGCTCTTTCGGTTGTCCATAGAATTTAAATTTACCATGTAAGATTTTTTCATTTAGTTTGTAACAAGAAGGGTGGTCTATCATCATCATGTTTCTTCCTTGGCTTCATTTTTTGGTTTATTTTGATTTTGTAATGTACAAATTGATGTAATGATGAAAATAAAGTAGCTATTGATTAAAGAAATAAAGAGGTAATGGTTTCGATGTATCCTTTTTTGTATTGGCATAGTTTAGGTTTTACGAAAACCAAAATGCTGCACTTTTGTTTCAATGAATCAAGTTTCAGTTTTAATGTAAGAACAAGTGCTGGATTTTTGTTTCAACGAATCAAGTTTCTCCTTTGATAAAAAACAAAGTGCTGATTTTTTGTTTTAATGGAATAATTTTTCAGTTTTAATGAAAACAAGTACTATGTTTTATTTGTTATGACAAAGATTCGGATTTATGAAAAATCTAGTGTTTTATTTTTTGTTTTCAAAGTGACAAAATTCAGCTTTATAAAATGCCATTAAACATTTTTTACTGAATGGGTCAGGTCATGTGAGCCAAAAGTTCGAAGCAGAAGGTCCAAGTCCAAGAAGATTATTTTGGGCCTAAAAGTCTTGTAAGTTTTATTTGACAATCAAAAGTGGCTTATCAGTTCATGAGATGAATGGATAAATGGATGCAAATAATATGTGATATTATGTGATTGTACGCCATTTAAAAAATTTGCAACCCTAGGCTTTGCCATGCATTCATTCTTGTCCAGATAATAAATTGTATCTGGACAAGATGGTATTTATTAAAACTTAAAGCCCAAAAAGATTGAGTGGGAGAGGATTCTCAAGTGAGAGTCCACAGTCTCCATATGATGACCTATTGCATATGGTGAAATGTTATTCCCCATTGGAGGACATGGATCCTAGATCTTGCATGGTTTGGGTCTCCTAAAGGATAAGTCAACTCATTAGTAGCAAATGTGACCTCCCAACGAGGCATGATTGGCAAGTACCTTTAGTGGATGAATCAAATGGTTATACACTCAACATAGTTTGTCAAATAACTTGCCCACCATAGCTCTGTTGATAAATGCATGGACCAAATTATGGCTATAACATCCCATGATTAAGGTTAAAACCCTATCGTGCTTCATAAATAAGAATTTGTTGAGACTTCAGAAATGCATTTCATGCATTATATGGCATACATATGCACGTGAATAATGTTGTCATTCATGAAATAGTTATGCATGCATTCATTGGCATTTTTCTAGGTATAAGTGATATTTTTTTAATGTGATTAAAGTTTGAATTTTGGATAAATTGTGTTACAAAAATTTATTTGGTGAATTCTGGATTAATTGTGTTTGAAAATTTAATTTAATAGAATTATTTTTCGTCTTTTTGGAGACATTTCAAATATTTTTGAGATTTATCAAAATTTTGAGGTATTTTAGGTTAAGAAAAATAAAGAATTAAGAGACAAATAGAAGTGTGATAATTAAAGAAGTAATTAATTGATATAATTGAAAAATTGAGGGAATATAATGTATATTTGGTCTAGGAAAAATGCCAAGTAATAGGATAAATTGATATATGAAAATTTGGATGATTTAGCCTGTGATTGAGTGACATTTGGCATTGATTATTGTAGGAAAAATGGACTAGTAAATTGATGTCAAAGGGCATTATTTAGTGTACAAATTGCTACTGTACTTAAATGAAATGTGAACTAGCTTTAATGGTTACAAATGGCAACACCTATGCTTGATAAGTGTTGAACATGCCATAAGACACATGGCTATTCAATTACATGACACCTAACATCTTAGCTGGTGAGTTTCTATAGGAGTAAGTGTAGTTCAGCTCACTTTCTCTTTTTCTTTCTTCACACATACCACGGAAACCCTCACTTCTTTCATCTCCCTGTGTAAGTTCATGCTTATGTCCAGTTGCTATACAAAAAGCCATGTTTTAACCTCACAATGTTAAGTAAAAGATCAGCTTGAAATTGCCCACATGTTCTAGCCAAAATCCAACCAAGTTATACCTTGAATGTGTAATGTTTCTGCTTGCTTGGAGTACTATATTGGTTTGATCTTTTGAGCTAGAATTGGAGTTAAACATGTAAGTAAATGATTAGTGTTTATAGCATGATATATGCAATATTTTATTGAATATACTTCTATATTTTTGGGCATAACTTGATCTATGACCGTCCAAATTTGATGGAGTTTAATTCAGAGTAAACTAGAGACATAGAAATACGTTTTTAATCAAGAAATTGAAATTTAATTCTATCTTTAAGAGTTTCAAAATTTAGCTTGAAGTTGACTTTAGGAGTCTGTTATTGTTTGGGAAGAATATGTATTGTTTTTAGTATAACTTGCAGAATACTGAACGAAATTGCATGAAATTAGCTTCATTATAAACTTAAGCATAAAGGAACAATTTTTCAGAAGAATTTTTTGCCTAATCCTTCATATTCCTTGGAAAAATGACCATAAAAAATTGACCCAAAGGACTATTTTGGGAAGAGTTGGGAGAAGTTGGAATAAAAGGTAGTGCAAGATGCTATTTGACAGTTTTGAACATCCTTCATTCTTTTGGCTATAACTTCTTCTTTTGACCTCAAAATGACTTGATTTTTGAACCAAAAAAGTCATAACACATTTTGCTTCCTCTACATCAAAATATATAGCCATCTGAAGTCATTCTGGAAAGATTTGATTGATGCATTTTGGATGAAAATGAGGCAGTGAACTGGAATATTTTCATTGGACATGCTTTGATATTTTATGTATATCTTGATCTGTAGATTTTTAAATGGGTTGATTCTTAGTTCAGATTAAATTAGAGTCATAAGAATACAACTTTCTTTAAGAAGTATAAGTTTAATTCTGTCGCTAAGCATTTCAAAATGTGGCTCGAAATTGAGTCTTGACTGAGGATGTAGTACTACCCGAGACAGAAATCATATCCTGTAGATATTGAATAAACTATATTGATGGAAGCAGAATTATATAAAAGTATCTTCACAAAACTTATAGTTAATTCTCTTATATTTCAATTGGTATTAAGTTTGTAATTTTTGGATATCTAAGTTGTAAGATATGATTTGTATAATTTGAGGGTATGATCATGAACTAGCCGAATGTTCAATTATATACAGTCTGTGAGATTGTGAGCATAACTCATAGAATACGGAACCAAATTGGATGATCTTGGAGTCATTACAAACTTACGACATGGGAGAAAAATGTTCCAAGAGGAAGTGTTGCCAAATTACTTCATTTTCCTCATGTTAATAATCATGCAAAGTAGACCCGAAAGTATGTTTTTAGAGAAATCTGAATTGATCAATTGAGTATTATTGCATGAATCAATTTTGTGACAAGATTATTGAATAAGGAACTCGGAATTGTCATGAACATGAATTGTACATATTTAGTATACATGACTGTACATTACTAAATTCTTAATTGTACAAAATTGTGATGTGTGTATGTATGATGTTATAGAGGATCACATTGAGTGACAATATCAAGATATTGCCAGGACATCAAGGAAATAAGCTAAAAGGAGCATCTGTGAATCAACCTAGATGATCTTTCTAGGATTGATTGTTTAATTTTTAGTTATTAAACGATTTGTGATCTTAATATGAATTCTGGACTTAAAGGTCCGAGGAGTTTAATAGTCGAGAATATATTGGAAGTGTTATACTTGCATCTGACAATTGAATGACATATGTTTCCTATGAATTTTGAATTCTTAATGAATGTTGAATGCCGAAATGAGGTCTAATCAATTGTGAGATTCTTTATATGCTTTATAAGTGAATGCCATTTATGGCATATTCTGTTATTTGATGCATTTCATAAAATGCATGCTTAGATAAAGGCGTTGTAATTAGAGTAGCCACTTGAAAGAGCTATATGCTCAGTATTCTACACGTAGAGTATTGCTCCGATATTTTTGTTCTGACTGAGCCCAATAGGCTAGTATCTATTTTGTATCTAAAAGGCACTCGGTCACAATAAATAATAACGAATCTAGAGTCTCATATGCATCTGAATTTGAATATTATGATTATGAAAGTTATGAATGTGAATTCTTTCTGAAGTTGTGATTGACTAGGCTTTCAAATTCTGGAAGAAGGTATGTGAATTGTATGACATACTTTATGCCTTATGTTGATTAAAAAAATGTTGTGAATCTGATTGGTTGTATGATATTTGTGTGTTCTTGGAGTGAGATCATTAATGATGGGTCTCTTATTGAGTTTGCAAAAACTCATCTAAAATTTACAACATGATTTTACAGGTAGATACGAGACTTAGATTCTAAGATTCTCAAAAGCATTTTTTTGGATTAAGTTATGGATCAAAGGTCTGTCATCTAGCACTTGAGGAGTTGTTTTTGTTTTAAAGTAGTTTAGTTATGTCTTGTAGAACTTTTGTTATAAAGGTTTATAAGCTACTATGTATTAATGAAATGACAAGTTGTGGTTTTTAATTATTGTGTTTTGTTACTTTTACATACATAGTTGATGCTATGAGTTAGTTGGATATATTGCCATGTTATAAGTGAAAGTGTGATAGTTAACACGCCATTAAATTTATGGTAGTGGGGTGTTGCAAGTTTTGGTATCAGAGCATGGTTTGTCATCCATAGCGACATATACAGACACTTAGACATGATTTAAGTAAGAGATTCAAATAATAATCCTAATTATTTTTTTGGTTATAGGTCATCCGCCATAGGAGATCAAATTGGAGAGTTAGCTGACATAGAGTCTGTAGGAGTCAATAGTTGGAGAGTTTGCACAAATGCCTCTGAGAATTCTAGTGAGGCGAGAAAAAAGATATGATAAGTTGAGAAAATATGGGACTATAGAATTCTATGGAAGTATAGACCCTACTGAGGCAGAAGCGTGGTTAGAGAGAACCAAAAGAGTGTTCAATCAGATGGACTGTGAGGCTGATGAGAGGTTCGATTATGCGGTCTCACTGTTACAAGGTCTAGCATACCAGTGATGGAAGACTGTTCCAAGCAGTACCACTAGACCTTGTGGTTTGACCTGGGAAGATTTTTTGAGGGTGTTTAAAGAGAATTATATGCCTAAGATTTATCTAGATAGAAAAATGAAAGAATTTATAGATCTGAAGGAAGGTAGACTCACAGTGGTAAAATATAAGATAAGATTCAATAAGTTAATGAGGTATGCAACTGTAATGACCCCAACAGAAGAAGACAAATGTAGGCTGTTTGAGAATGGGTTGAAGATAGAGATCAGAAAAAGGGTAGCTCTTTCTAATTTGGGTGGTTTCATATACGAGCAGTAGCACTCAGAATTAAGGAGTTATTAAAAGATGGTCAGGGAGAGTATAGACAAGAGTTTAAAGGGAAGAAGCATGTTGAATATCAGG
The DNA here is from genome assembly GCA_027575705.1 of Erythroxylum echinodendron. Lineage (NCBI taxonomy): Eukaryota > Viridiplantae > Streptophyta > Magnoliopsida > Malpighiales > Erythroxylaceae > Erythroxylum > Erythroxylum echinodendron. The sequence continues at coordinate 12,300 of JANZXR010343379.1, forward strand.
ATGATTCTAGCAGAAGCTTCAGTAAATGCCAGAATAGATTGTCTCAATTCCAGACTAGATCGAGGCAATCAAGATTTAAACCAAAAGGTGGATTTGTTCAGATAGATAGAGGTAGAGGATCTAGATCAGAGTCAAAAGGATAGTCACAACAGATGCCTAATTGTGAATATTGTGGTAAGAAGCATGGTGGTTAGTGTTAGAGGTTACCGAGTACTTGTTTCCATTGTGGCTTTGTGGAACATCAGATCAGAGATTGTCCTGAGACTTTAGGACTATAGTCTGTAATAAAAAGAGGAACAATGACTGAGACAACTATACAGTAGAGTAGAGCTATTGATTTTGGACATAAAGGTAGAGGTAAAGGCAGAACTCAGTTAATAAAGCCCATTGTCAGGACTAAGGTATGCAGTAACCAGACGCAATCTAAGGCCAGGATTTATGCCATTATCAGATAGGAAACGCAGAACTCCCGAGATGTGATAGCAGGTGTGTTGAATGTTTTTAATTTTAAAGCATTTGCATTGGTAGATCCAGGATATACACATTCATTCATCATACCATATCTGGAATCTACATTACAATGTAAGAGAGAAATGTTGAATACTGGTTTAGTGGTAAGTACTCCAGTAGGTAGCACAACAGTGATTGGTGAGGTATGTAAAAGATGCCTAGTTTGGATTGATCAGGCAGAATTAGAAGCTCATTTGATCATATTGCAGTTGAGAGAGATAGACCTCATCTTAGGTATGGATTGGCTCACTGCTCACAGGGAAGTGTTGAATTGTTATACTAAGGAGGTAGTTCTTGAATCCCCTAATTAGCCAAGAGTAGTGTTTCGAGGAGTTGGTTAGGTAGTGCCAGCCTGACCAATTTCATTCATAAGTTCTTTGAGCTTGATTGGAGGTGGATGTGAGGTTTATCTGGCCCATGTAGTTGATTTCTGGAATGAACAAACCATTCAAGATATTCCTATTGTTAGGAAATTTTTGGATGTGTTTCTTGCTGAACTACTGGGATTAACCCCAGAAAGGGAGACAGAGTTTACTATTGACCTTGTTCCAGGTACCGCTCATATATCAATTCCTCCATATAGGATGGCACATATGGAACTAAAGGAACTAAAAATCTAGTTACAGGAGTTGTTAGATAAGTGTTTTATTAGACCCAATCTGCCACTTTGGGGAGCTCCAGTATTATTTATGAAGAAGAAGGATGGAACTCTTAGATTGTGTATTGATTATTAGCAGTTGAATCGGGTGACAGTTAAGAATAATTATCCATTGTCGAGAATTAATGATTTGCTTGATCAGTTATAGCAAGCACAGGTGTTCACAAAGTTAGATTTGAGATTGGGATATTATTAGTTGAAAATAGCTAAGGCTGATATACCAAAGAGTGCATTTAGAACAAGATATGGACACTTCAAGTTTTTGGTGATGCCATTTGGATTGAATAATGCCCCTGTAGCTTTTATGGCCCTGATGAATGAGGTATTTTAACCTTATTTAGATCACTTTATGATTCTATTTATTGATGATATTTTGGTATATTCGAAGTGCAAAGAGGAACATGCAGAACATATAAGATTGATTCTACGAATAATGAAGGAGAGACAGTTATATCCCAAGTTTAGTAAGTGTGAATTTTGGATTGATCAAGTAGTATTCGTGGGTCATATTCTGCCTGGAAAAGGTATATAAGTAGACTCAAAGAAAATAGAAGTAGTAATGAAGTGAGAAGCTCCGAGAAATGTGATAGAGATTTGAATTTTTCTTGGATTAATTGGTTATTACAGAAGGTTTATCGAGGTTTTTTCACTGATCTCAGCCCCTCTGATAAAGCTTTTGAGAAATAATGTGCCTTTTAAATGGAATGATGATTGTTAGTGAAGCTTTATGGAGATAAAGCATTGGTTAACTATAGCACTGGTGTTAGTTATTCCATCTGGATCTGGAGGGTATGTAGTGTATAGTGGTGCTTCACACCAAGGGTTAGGATGTGTACTAATGTAGTATGGAAGGGTAATAGCATATGCATCAAGACAGTTGAGGTCTCATGAGTTCAATTATCCGGTTCATGATTTGGAATTAGCTGTAATAGTATTTGCTTTGAAGATTTGGAGGCACTACCTATATGGTGAAACTTTAGGTATTTACTGATCATAAAAGTTTGAAATATCTGTTGAGTCTCAAGGAGTTAAATATGAGACAGAGGCAGTGGATAAAATTGTTGAAAGATTATGATTGCATAATTGAGTATCATCCTGGTAAAGCTAATGTGGTAATAGATGCATTAAGTAGGAAGTCAAATAGTAGTGTGGCTCAAGTACAAATATCGAGGCTACCTAACCTAGTTCAATTAAGAGCATTGAATGTTGAGTTGAAATTGGGACAAGATGAGACATTGATAGCTATACTGAAGCTGAGTCCAATATTATATGAGAGAATCAGGAAAGCCCAGTGTAAAGATCTAGAGATTGTGAAGTTAATTGAGAAGATGAAAGTGAATCCAGATTCTGAATTTGAAATGATAGATCATATATTGTGGTTGAAATAGAGGTTGTGTGTACCCGATGTTGAGGATATGAAGAAGGAGATTGTAGAGGAAGTACACGTGGCAGCTTATGCTATACATCCTGGTAATACCAAGATGTATAACACGTTGAAGCAATCTTTTTGGTGGACAGGGATAAAGAGACAAGTGACTGACTATTTGGCTAAGTGTTTGACTTGTCAGCAGGTCAAAGCAGAGCATCAGGCCCGAGTTGGTAAGTTATAGTCATTGCTTATTCCAGAGTGGAAATGGGAGAGAATCATGATGGATTTTATAATGGGTTTGCCAAAGACTCCGAGGCAACATGATGCCATTTGGGTCATTGTTGATAGAATAACCAAGTCAGCTCATTTCTTGTCAGTGAGAGAGAGTAACTCACTAGATCAATTAGCTAAAAAATATGTGAATGAAATAGTGAGATTACATGGAGTTCCAGTGTCTATTATATCGAACCAAGATCCTAGATTTACTTCTAGGTTTTGGGGTAACTTACAAGTAGCTTTGAGTACTAAGTTGAATTTTAACACTACATTTCATCCTCAAATAGATGGTCAGAGTGAGAGGACAATCAAAACTGTTAAGGATATGCTTAGAGCTTGTGTTTTGGAGTTTTAAGGAGCATGGTACATGTATATAGATCTAATTGAATTTGCTTATAACAATCAGTATCACAGTAGTATTGGTATGGCTTCTTATGAGGCGTTGTCTAGCAGGAAGTGTTGTTCGCCTTTATATTAGGAAGAAGAGGGTCTAAGGATTACCGAAGGCCCGGAATTAATTCAGGATACTATTGATAAAGTGAAGTTGATTCGAAGTAGAATTAAAATGGCACAAGACTGACAGAAGAGTTATATGGATCACCATAAGCGAGATATGAAATATTAAGTGGGAGATAAAGTATTTCTAATAGTATTACCTTGGTGAGGTGTGCTGACATTTGGTAAGAAGGGTAAGTTAAGCCTGAGGTATATTGGTCCATTTGAGATAATTGAACAAATTGGGCCACTGGCTTATAAGTTAGCCTTATCTTCTGAAGTGGCACAGATACATAATGTGATTCAAGTAAGTATGCTTAGGAGATATAGGTCGGATCCAACTCATGTGATACTGACTCAAGAAATTAAAGTTCCTAGTGACCTGAGTTATGTTGAAGAACTGGTTAAGATAATTGCCTATCAGAATAAACAATTGAGAAATCGAGTGATCCCAATGGTGGAAGTACTTTAGAGAAACCATTCAAGTTATAAAGTAACTTGGGAACAGAAGAACATTAAGTAATACCCCAACTGTTTCATGAATCAGGTAAGAATTTCAGGGATGAAATTTTTTTAGGAGGGGAGAATTGTAACATCCCATGATTAGAGTTAAAACCCTATAATGCTTTATGAATAAATATTTGTTGAGACTTCAGAAATGCATTTCATGCATTATATGGCATACATATGCACGTGAGTAATGTTGTCATTCATGAAAGACTTGTACATGCATTCATTGGCATTTCTCCAGGTATAAGTGATTTTTTTTAATGTGATTAAAATGTGAATTTTGGATAAATTGTGTTACAAAAATTTATTTGGTGAATTATGGATTAATTTTCTATGATATTGTGAGCATAACTCATAGAATACTAAACCAAATTGGATGATCTTGAAGTCATTAAAAACTTAAGACATGAGAGAACAATTTTCTAGAAGGAAGTGTTACCAAATTACTTCATTTTCCTAATGGTAATAACCATGCAAAGTTGACCCTAAAGTATGTTTTTAGACAACTTTGAATTGATCAATTGAGTATTATTGTATGAATGAATTTTATGACAAGATTATTGACTAAGGAACCCATAATTGTCATAAACATGCATTGTACATTTTCAGTATATATGAATGTACATTAATAAATTCTTAGTTATTTAAAATTGTGATGTCTGTATGTATGATGTTATAGAGGATCACATTGAGCGACAACATCAAGATATTGCCAGGACATCAAGGCAGTAAGCCAAAAAGAGCATCTGTGAGTCAACCTAGATGATCTTCCTAGGATTGATTGTTTGATTTATTCTACTTAATTTTTAGTTATTAAACTATTTACGATCTGAATATAAATTCTAGACTTAAAGGTCCGAGGAGTTTAATAGTTAGGAATGTATGGGAAGTGTTGTACTTACATCTAACATTTGAATGAAATATGTTGCCCCTGAATTCTGAATGCTTAACGAACGTTGACTGCTGGACTGAGGTCTGATGAATTATGAGATTCTGTCTGTGATTCATACGTGAATGCCATTCATGTCATATTATGTTATTTAATGCATTTCATAAAATGCATGCTCAGATAAAGGCATTGTGATCAGAGTAGCTAGTTGAAAGAGCTATAAGCTCAGTATTCTACACGTAGAGTGCTGCTCTGTGATTTCTATTCTGACTGGGCCCAATGGGCCAGTATCTTTTCTGTATCTGAAAGACACTTAGTCAAAATAAATAATAACGAATCAAGAGTCTCATATGCATCTGAATTTGAATATTATGATTATGAAATTTATGAATATGAATTCTTTAAATTTATGAATATGAATTCTTTCTGAAGTTGTAAGAGGGTATGTGAATTGTATGGCATTCTTTATGCCTTATGTTGATAGCAAATGTTGTGAATCTGATTGGTTGTATGATATCTGTATGTACTTGGAGTGAGTTCATCAATGATGGGTCTCTTATTGAGTTTGCAAAAACTCATCCAAAATTTGCAACGTGATTTTACAGATACGAGATAAGAGACTTATATTTTAAGATTCTCAAAAGCACTTTTTGAGATTAAGTTATGGATCAAAGGTCTGTCAACTGGCACTTCAGGAGTTGTTTTTGTTTTTAAGTGGTTTACTTATGTCTTGTAGAACTTTTGTTATAAAGGTTTGGAAGCTACTATGTATCAATGAAATGACATGTTGAGGTTTTTAATTATTGTGTTTTGTGACTTTTACATACATAGCTGATGCCATGAGTGAGTTGGATATATTTCCATGTTATAAGTGAAGGTGTGATAATTAACACGCCATTATTATAGATTATATACTGGAATGTCCTCAAGGTGTTCTGGTATATAACTTATGGTAGTAGGGTGTTACAATGACGCTTCTCAAAAAGTTGGGCATGAATAGGAGGGTCCCAGTTTTTCTTTTAATAGATAAGATAGCCTACCGTCACTTAGTCTATTATAGATAAGAAAAATAACCATAGTATAAAGGTTTAATTGTTTTTAAGTTTTGTTAAATCTATCATCATGCATACATGCATCGTGATTTTATACAAAATTCCAATACTATTGACTAGTTTACTAAATTTTTAATAATTTATATTTTCATACATAATCACCATAAAATAAATCCACTTATTTTTCTCTTGACAAATAACAAATTAAAAAATGGAAAGAATTTTAATGAATGGAGATGTAACCTAGACATTGTTCTTTAATATGAACAAATTTCATGGGTATTAACAGAAAATGAGCCTACATCTTCGGGTTAAAATTCAACTCCTAAGCAAGTCCAATAACATGAACGATGACAAAATACTGCTAAGACCACTAAATACTATATTTTGGCTTCTGTTAGTGGAATGTTGCAAAAGCAAATTATATGCTTAAAAACTACAAATGCAATGGTCCATCACCTACGTAAGATATTTTGTGTGATGACTAGGTTTGCTAGGTAAAATCTATCCAATCATTTCATAATTTCAGACAAAAGCTTGGTGAACCTATGTGGGATTACATGTTTAAGGTAATCTCTGCGGTTACAGAGGATGAGATGTTTGGGACGGATATGGATGCAGAAATGATGATGATTATGATCGTCGATAGTTTAAACTCTTCCTGTCAGCAATATGGAGTAGATATTGAATATCAAAGCCATTAGGCCCGAGGCTAATGTAGCATCTTCTGCTAAGCCTAAAGGAAAGGGCAAGCAGAAGAAAAAAGGTCCAGTGAAAAAGAAGACCCAAACAAGAGTTAAGGCCCAACCTATGAAAAAGAATGCCAAAGTTGACATCAATGAAAAATGTTTCCACTGTGGTGAGATGGGCCACCGGAAAAGAAACTATGCGTTCTACATTGAGTCCCTCAAAAGCAAACGAGGTATGGGTTTCCTAAGTTTGTTAGGAACTAGAAATGTGGCAGAATCATCTGATTTCTGGATATTAGATTTCGGAGAAACGAACCATATTTACAATTCTTTGCAAGGGTTCTAACAAAGGAAAAGACTATTTAAAGGTCAGTTTCAAGTCAAGATAGCAAATGGATCCTATGTTTCGGTAGAGTCAGTGGGAATTGTTATCTTAGATTTTCCTAGTGGTTATAGGTTATATTTAGAGGAAGTTTACTATATCCCAATGACCGTAAGGAATATGATTTTTATTTTTTCAATAAAGTCTGGTTATTCCTTATATTTTGAAAATGTTGTTTCAATATATGAGAATAAGGATTTTATTTGTAATGCGACAATTAAATAGGGATTATTCTTTATAGAACCTATGTAAGGCTCAGTAAATACCACAGAATTAATAAAACCAAGACATTTCAATGACTATAGCATTAATTCAAAATATCTGTGGCATTTAAGAATGAGTCATTTCAATTAGAAAAGACTTGACAGGTTAGTAGAGGATGGGATCCTTATGAGATTGAATAATGATCCATTACCTACCTGTGAATCTTGTATTGAAGGAAAAATGACTAGGGCCTCATTTCCTTCTAAAGGAAACAAATCTGAATCTACATTAGACCTGGTACATACGGATGTGTATGGGCCCATAAACTTATAAGCTAAAGGAAGTTATGAATACTTCATAACCTTTACAGATGATTACTCAAGACATGGTTATTTGTATTTGATGCATAAAAAGAGTGAATCCTTTGAAAAGTTCAAAGAATTCAAAGCAGAAGTTGAGAAGTTGCTAGGCAAGCCATTAAAGCAACTTCTATCAGATTAAGGTGGTGAGTACTTATCTAAAGAGTTCCAACAATTTCTAGTTGATAATGGAATTGTTTCCAACTTGTCAGCTCCTCGAACACCTCAACAGAATGATGTAGCTGAGATGAGGAATAGGACTTTACTGGAAATAGTAAGATCGATGATGTCCTATGCCATCCTTCCAGAATCGTTATGAGGATATGCCATACAAACGGCAACATATCTTCTTTACTTTGTTCCATCCAAATCGGTGTCAAAAATACCTAGGGAGTTGTGGACTGGTCGAGTGCCTTCAATGTAGCATTTGAGGATTTGGGGCCACCCAACCCATGTTTTAAAGCCTGAATCCAGAAAGATGGAACCAAGGTCAGAAGTATGTTTGTTTGTAGGATATCCTACGAGTACTCAATGGTACTATTTTTACAGTCCTCAGGATAGGAAGGTATTTATGTTAACAAATGTGAGCTTCTTAGAGGAAGAATTTGTGAAAAATCACAAAGGAAGAAATGAAGTAGTATTAAAGTTAGCTATTTCATCAAATTTAAGATTTGATATCGATATAACAGAACAAGATGTCAAAATGGATTCAAGAGTCGAATCAGAAGAGCAACCCGAACATCAAATAGTGCCTAGACATAGTAGGAGGGTTATGAGACAGCCAGATGGGTATCTAGGTTTAGGAGAAGGCTTAATTGCCATCTCATAATAAGAAGAAACGGATCCTATTACATATACACAGGCTATTAATGATGTTGATGCACAAAAATGACTCAAGGGGATGGAATCAGAAATAGATTCCATGTACGCTAATAGAGTCTGGATCTTGTAGATCTACCACCAGGTATAAAAGCCATAGGGTGTAAATGGAACTAAAAAAGGAAAAGAGGATCAGATGGAAAGGTAGAGACCTTTAAAGCTAGATTGGTAGCTAGGGGCTATACTCAACAAGGGGGTATAGACCATGAGGAGACATTTTCTCCGGTTGCCATGCTTAAGTCCAACAAGATTCTTTTGCCATAACAACCTATTTCGATTATATAATATGGAAAATGGACAGAAAGACCAAATTTCTTAATGGGGATCTTGAGGAGACCATTTATATGGCCCAACCAGAAGGTTTTGTTGAGCCAGGTAATGAGCATAAGGTGTTCAAGTTACAAAGGTCCATTTATGGACTTAAGCAAGCATCTAGGTCTTCGAACATTAGGTTTGATAAGTTTATCAAAACCTGTAAATTCATACAAAACCTAGATGAACCTTGTGTTTATAAAAGAATACTAGAAAGCAATGTTACTTTCCTAATCCTATATGTTGATGACATTCTGCTCATTAGGAATGATGTGGGAATGTTAGCTACTGTTAAGGGATGGCTAAATGAACAATTTTCAATGAAGGATTTTGGAGAGGTTAACTATGTTCTAGTGATCAATCTTATAAGGATCGTAAGAACAAACAGATAGCCTTGTCTCAATTAACTTACATTGAGAATATGCTCATTAAGTTTGCCACACAAGATTCCAAGAGGGGTTTCATACCTACTAGACATAGAATCAAACATTTACAGGAACAAACACCTAAAGCCCAAGAGGAGGTTGAACACATGCGTAACATTCCATATGCTTGGCAGTTGGAAGTTTAATATATGCAATGCTTTGCACTAAACTGGATATCTATTACACAGTGGGACTGGTAAGCATATTTCAATCTAATCCAGGAATGGAGAATTGGACTACAGTTAAGTGCATACTGAAGTATCTTCCTAGGACAAAGAACTTAATGCTTGTTTACTTTAGAAGTAATCTTATTCCGATAGGATATATGGATTTTGATTTCCAATCAGATGTTAATTCAAGGAAATCAACTTCTGGCTTTGTATTTGTTTTAGGATGTGGATCCATAGTCTGGAGGAGTATCAAGCAATCTTGTGTTGTTGTTTCGACTATAGAAGCTGAGTCTATTGTTGTTTGTGAACTAGCAAAGGAAATAGTTTGGCTCTACAAGTTCCTAAATGATTTGGAGGTAGTTCCAGAGGCAGAAAAAGCCATTACACTTTATTGTGATAATAGTGGGGCTGTGGCTAATTCTAAAGAACCTTGAAACCATAAAGCTGCAAAACACATTGAGCAAAAATATCATCTCATAAAGGAGATATTACAACATGAAGAGGTAAATGTGGTAAAGGTTCCCACAAAGCAAAACCTTGCTAAACCATTTGTAAAGACATTGTCTCAAAAGAGCTTTGAGGGTCACCTATAAGGGATGGGAATGAGGAATATGTCAAACTTGATTTAGGGCAAGTGGGAGATTGTTGGAGTTTTGTAAATATAGTGCCTTAGAAAGTAAGTGTATTTACTTATAACTTAATTTTCTTCCAGTTACTTTTTACAATGAAAATATTTATTATTAATAAAACAAAAGAGTTTGATTTTATATGTATGAGCATAATAAAACTAATCAAAAGGTACCATGATTCTTTTGTAAGTAATAAACATATACATAAAGATGTATGGGAAACATGTCTATTGTTAGAATCTAAATTAATTGATTCATACTTGAATAATCAAGTTGGTCGCTTGATTATAGTTTAGACTATAGTGTTGCGATTTATCTCTATGTAAGTAAAGGAGTTTACTTTAAGGGAATGATGAGTTTCATATCATGATAGTAATTGACTATCGATAATGACACTATTAAATGAATTTGGAATCAACTATGTTTTAATGAATAACGGAGGCTGTTACTTTAATCTTAAAACATACATTTTAACATTTTTTTATTATGGACCACAATCTTGAATAATGGTGAATTCATATTATAATTCTTGATATGATCGGAATGGGTTTTTTACAGAGTATTAATCCAGTGTCTGCATGTTGGAATTATTAATTGAAATATGTATCAGGGAACATTCACTCAAATAAAGAGTTCATATTGATATCATCACTTCTAGATGTTTTATAGAGGTTGGTGATTAAACTGGAGCTAGGAGTTTGATGGACTAGCTACCCATCAAGTCTTAACACCAAGATGAGATCTTGTGTTTTAATCACCATTTAGAGTAAAACGGGAGATCTACAAGGAAAAATCAATATAAGGGAAAAATGGTAATTTTACCCTTTGTTGTGCAGATGGCTATAATAAAGTTCATCATAGGGTTTGCAATCGGACATCTTATTTAAAATATGTGTTCTCATAATATTTACTAATTCAAAAGTTCAACTAATTAACTTTAGTGGAATGATATTTAGTTTATAAGCTAGAATTAGTTCTAATGAGATTAAATTAATTATGGGCTTATTGGAGCTTGAATTATCTAAGTCCAATAAGATTCCCCACTTGACTTTAAGGAAGGTTATCGAGCAAAGTAAGAAATGTAAATGAAGTTTTTAAAGCCCATGATTGAATGTTTGGCTTGCATTGATTATTGGTTAACTAGAAGTCCAAATGACCATTTAGAAATAGGCTAGACTTTGGTCTAATTTGATTAATTTGATTAATTAAATTAAAACAAAATTCTTAAAGAAATGGAAGGTACAATTTCGGTTTTATTAGGGCTAAATGTGCAGCTCATATTTAGCACTGAATTGCTAAATAAAGATGGTATTTATCATGCTTTACTATCATTAAATGGAGTAATGATCTTACCATTAAATGGTTTAACGGTTGTCTTTTAATGATGGCATGTAATGTAACCTTTTAGTATTCATTTGATTAAAGATGAAAGAGGTGCATTTGATGGATTATCTTCCTCCTTTCATTACTAAAATTAAAATTAACACGTCATTTTAGGTTATTGGTCTTTTCATATAGCCATGTTAAAACAAATGAGAAGAGTCTCATTTAATTCCTTCATTATGTTTGATTAAAGAATAAATTGATGCATTGGATGCTCTCCACTTCTTCTTTCTTTTCCTGCATAACCATAATTGACAAGGTGTAAGAGAGGGGTTTTTGAATTTTTTGGGCTCTCTCCTTTCTTGCATATGTTAGCCGAAATTTGCATGAGAGGTGTTTCCTGTTTGGTTTCTTTCTTCTAAGAAAATCTCCTCCAAATATTTCTTCTCCTTTCCCACCAAAGGATCTTGTTAACCAAGTTGTCCAAGAAGAACAAGTGG